>MJUU01053787.1:249049-269951 GCA_002080025.1 Modiolus philippinarum | reverse complement strand
AAAAAAAATGTCATACTATTGAGAATACTACGATGCACGATTTGTTGTTTATTTTCACATGTATTGCCTTACATTTTCTTCTTCTAACCGTGGCAGAACTGAGGAAAACACATTGTCAATATATATACTTTAAAAGCCAGAAAGCGGTGTAAACGTGATCATACGGAATGGATTATACATTGCAAAGGGGAAGCAAGAGGGGTTTCATCAAAAGGATAACTCTCAACGTGTCTGATGTATGTTTTCTTTATGTTTGTTTTTAATCATTGAAAATTGATGCAATCTTTTTTCATACCCTTATAGGCTCATAACTGGAAAAATAAATATTCTTATTCCGATTCTTATAACAAAACAATTAAAAGAAAGGGTATTACCCCCATTGCAGGTCAAACTAAATCATTGTATTGATAATTGGGAATTTAAATTAACAAAATCGAAGTGGCCGAATGTACCCTTGTATAAAAGAAAATATAGAAAGGGTACATTCGGACAGGATGAAATGTATTTTATCTCATAAATTATGTATTCTATGGTTTTGTAAAGATTTGTTTATCTTAAATTTGAAAATTAAACAATTTAAAATTACACATTTTAGATTTATACTATCACGTTCTTCTTTATTTACAGCAAATAAGCTTCAGCAAGATATTGAAGTTTCTGTAAACAAAGTTTTTGAAAAATGGCGCCTTGTCACATGATTTTACGCTGCAGCCATTTAGACCAATAGTATTATCTGTACCAGTACATAAACTTTCTGTGACATTTGGATAAAGGAATAAGACGTTCGATTAGCTGTTAGAAAAGATTAAGCTTGTTTTGATTGGACAAATAATAATTTTTAATTACTTCAGTAAACAAAGTGTCCGAATATACCCAAGTGTCCGAATACACCCGGTCTTACCCTAATTCCAAGCATACCATAAAAGCTAAAAAGATGATTTGTAATCCCCTTACCTGTTACATTTATAATCCTCATTTGCAATCTGAAAACTTTTATGCTCTCACTGGGGAAATTATATTACCTCATAAATAAATAGGGATAGTTAGTAGGTATAGAACAATTTGCAACAAAGTATTGGTCATATATATTAAAGCTTACCCTTTAATATCAAACAAATGTTTCTCTGGACTTTGTTTTTAAACAGCTTGAGATAGGCTGTTGAACCATAAATAAGTATTTAGATCTCAAACAATTCAAATTAAGACCAGCCATATGCAAATTAAGAATCAGTGCACATCCCTTGAGAATAGAGTGCGGCAGATACAAAAATATTGAGCATTCAGAAAGGCTTTGTATGTATTGTTCAAAGGGTAAAGTTGAAGATGAGCAACACTTTTTAACAGCATGTAATTTATATAATAATGAAAGAAGAAAATTTTTTTCCTCTTTAGAGAAACTCTGTGTTAACTTTAGTGCAATGAATGATCGTGCAAAATTTATTTGGATTTTTTCTAATGAGAATTCTGATGTTCTGGACCTTCTTGGAACTTATATCCAAGAGTGTCTTGAGATTAGACGCCAACAAACAAACAAACATTTTTTATTGTCAATTAAGACGCCCCAGGAGGAGCCTTTGCAGCTCACCATACCAACACATTATCATTCATATCATATAGAGCTGTGTGCAACACTAATATCTATATACCTAATGTAACTTACCTGTTGCAACCTTATCCTTCTTCTATCTATTTCCTACCCACCCAATGTTCATCGTGTACTATGTTACAACCCTAGATTTCCTACGAGGAGGAATGACCCGGTTACCGAAAGCTATATTTTTTATATAGCCTAGGTGGCCGAGTGGTCTAGGGCGCTGGACATAGTGCAGGCGGTGTTGCCATAGATGACAACAAGCAGGGGTTCAAATCCAGCCGAAGACCTTGCTGGATTTTCCGGTGTTAACAGGTTTAAAAATATGATTTTCATCACTGTTGGCATTCGGAATCGCATATTCTACCTTTGCAGCTCACCATACCAACACATTATCATAAATTTAGATACAATGATTTCAGTGATTACAGTGATTATTTAAGTACAATACAATACAATTTATATTACCATATAAGTAAGGTGAAGCTATAGAACAAATACAACGACCACTGTGGTCCAAAGTAAAGTTACCCGTACTCAAGAGGCAAAGCATCAATAGTAACATTGTTGACTGTTATATATATTGTGTATATTTATATTTCTACTGGTATTATCCCTGCTTGGCTCTGGCCTGACCATTGAAAATATTATTATATAATTATCAGTTTATTACATATATATATGTTCTCGTGTTCTTTGTCTAATTTTGTATGAATGTATGTGTACCTGAAATGAATCTTAATTTGTATGCCCCTTGTGGGACCATTAATTGGAATAAACAATCTTAATCTTAATCTTATAGTCCTTGTGAAAAAGAATTGATGGATCAATCACATTTTCTCTACATAAACATGGCAAAGTCAATGCATTAAAACAATTCTTTTATTGTTTTTCTTCCTGTTGAAGTCACCATTAGGCCTTTAACAATTAGCTACAAAATGTACATGCATGCATGTACGTCATTGCTCATATTAGTCAGTTCAAGACAAACCATAGCACAGATTTAAGCAGCTGTTGGTTGAGACAAGGATATCTCTAACGACTGAAAATAGCTACTGGCTTGTCTCAAAGATGAGAAAAATCTGTGTCTACAATACTTGTTTAAACCAAATGTTAACTTTATGTTCCCATTGGCGGATCCAAGGAGGGTGGGTTCTGAGGGTTGGAACCCCCTTCTTTTTGGACAACCATGTATTTTTTAATATTCTGATGTTTTACTAAGAAATACTCCAAAAATTTTAGCACCTCGCTCCGCTCAGCAAAATTTCCTTTCATTTGTAATTTGACCCCTTATCAAATTGAATTGCCTGGATCCGCATCTGGTTCCGACTCAGTCTGAGACTCCTTTAACATTGTTGTTCATGCACCTTTTGATGTAGATTTCAGATCATTACAAAATATTTTCAGATCATTACAAAATATTTACAGTATGTTAAGTGTCATAAAAAGATTTTTAATTTCAAATTATCCAAATTGAGAAATCAGATCAGTGCGCAGAAGTTGATGTTTGTTTAAATTTGGATCTTGTTATGATGTACAATAATAGTTTGTTTCCTTTTGTTGTCTTCAACGATATAGTCTGATGACAGTAAGAAAATCTATGATTGAAGATAACCTTGATTGAGTACCATTATTTTGTAAAGGAACAAACTAAGTAAATGAGTTGGACCCTGTTTTAGAGATACATGTGCATCATATTGCAATGAAGGCTGGAAAAGACTTTATCTGACTTTGAACTGGCAGTAGATTTGTACATTGTATATCAGTCTGCGCCAGAAACGTTTTTAATTACTAGTCCTTCGGGCTAGTTGAGATAACAGATTTACTAGTCCGAATCCCACTTTACTAGTCTGGAAAAAAAGAAAAAATTTTAATGCAATGAAATGCAATGTAGATTCAGCATGTTGTCTAGAAAATGCAGTATAAAATTTCTGCAACAAAAAAATTCTTGCTAGTCTAGTCGGACTAATGGTTGAAAAAATTTACTTGTCCGAATTCATTCAGGGGAACTACTGGTACAAGTGATTTTTAAATCACTGCTATTAGTAATTTTAGAGCTCTTTTAACAAAATTCCAAATTGTGTATAAAATCTAGAATTACTTAGATGGTTTACTCATTAGATTGGTTGTAGCCATTCCATATGATGAAATAGCATGTGTGACATCTCTTAAGTGTATGTTTGTAAAGAAATCAATGACATGCTTAGAGAAATTTGAGATTTTGTGAAGATTTTTTTATTTTTAATACCATTTTCAACACTGGTTTTCCAATTTACAATGATTTAAAATGAATTTTCTGACCACCAGTGATAATTTTCCTATGAACTACTATCCTTCAACTTTATATTAAAGCATTAAAAAGTGGTATTCGGGGTAAAAAAAAACAGGTATTTGCAGGGCCTGAAGACAGCTGGGGTCTACAGAAAATATTACCTGTAACAGTGATTTTTCCTTAAAAAATTTTTAAAAATCATTGTGAACAGTGATTTAAATTAAATCAGCACTCACATTGCCTTGTATTATCTGATATCATTTTAAACTGACAAAATATTAATCTTCAGTATTTTATGACAAATTCTAGGCCATTTGCAGGACCAAGACAATGAGAATACCCATGTTTAGGAATGAAAAAACTTAAATAACTGTTTTCAGTGATTTTTGTTATCACTTCATACAGTAATTTTAGCAGTAAATCAAGGGGAACAAATCTTACTTCTCATGTTTTTATGCACAAAAGTAACTTGTACAGGTGATTATAAAATCACTTATTCCAGTAGTTCCCCTGACTGGAATTCAAATTTACTAGTCTCGGACATCGGACTAGTGCGTAATGGAGCAGACTGGTATGTGATATGGAAAGACATACATTTATACATCTGTTTTGGGAATCTGCACTTACATGTATACAGGCTTGGGGTAATAGTTATCGTTAATAGTAATCAGCTGTAATCGATTACATTTTCTTCAGTAATCATGTGTAATCTGTAATCAAGCTCTTTTAAGATTACTTGTAATTGTAATGTAATCAATATATGGCTTAAAAATATGAGTAATCATGATTACATTGTGATTATTTTATGATTACTCAGTCAGTGATTGTATCTTATATTAAATATACAAGATGTATATTCAATGTCATACATGTATACATATATACTATCATATGAAATGAAAGAAGTTTATTCTTAATAAGTCTAAAATTACAATAATTATTTCACTACATAAGTTCTTACCTAATTTAACATGTTTAAATTATATTAATATCAATAAGAACTTCATATGACAATCAATCAGAATTCGACTTTTTCCAATTGAAATAGTTCCATCCTTCTTGAAATTTTAATAATTTTAAGTTTGAAAGGGAAGAAACATATAATTATAAATATTTAATTTGTTGTCTTTATCAGAAATAACATTCACTTGTTTTGTACATGATTATAATATTTACGTTCAAATATATAATTTGTTGTCTTTAACAGAAATAACATTCACTTGTTTTCCTTCAATAATTGTTTATCTCTTTAAATAAATTAAAGATCATGTACATATCTCTGGGTCATAAAAATGACAAGCTAATAATTGTAATAAAAACATGTAGATGTCAACTAAGTAAACAAAAAATAAATTGTCAACACTAATTAGTGTAAAATACTGATATACAATTGCCAGATTTTAACTATAATTTCAAACAAGTTGTTTAGTTCGCCTCAACAAAGTTGAGGGGGACTATTGGAGTACCCTCGGTGTCCGCGTCTTCGTACGCGTCCGCATTTGGGTATATATCTTAGTAACTATGCAGTGTAGGGTCATCAAACTTTGCATGCAGGTGCATCTTGGGTTAACTCACATCCTCCAAGAAAATTAGGTCTCTCTGACCTATATTTTTCGCTTGAGTGGCTTGCATTCAAATTTACATTTTAGTTCATATCTCAGTTACTATACATAGTACAATAATCTTACTGTGCATGTGCATGCATCTCTGATGGTAGGTCAGCATCCAGGCAAAATAAGGTCACTTTGACCTATATTTTCCGCTTGAGTGACTTACATTCAAGTTTACGTCCAAGTTCAGATCTCAGTCACATTCAAGTTTAGGTCTGAGTTCAGATGTCAGTCACTGTACATGGTAGCTATAGGATCATCTAACCTTGCATGTACACATCTCTGATGGTAAGTCAGCATCCAGGCAAAATTAGGTCACTTTGACCTATATTTTCCGCTTGAGTGACTTACATTCAAGTTTACATCCGAGTTCAGATCTCAGTCACATTCAAGTTTAGGTCTGAGTTCAGATCTCAGTCACTGTACATGGTAGCTATAGGATCATCTAACCTTGCATGTGCATGCATCTCTGATGGTAGGTCAGCATCCAGGCAAAATTAGGTCACTTTGACCTAAATTTTCCGCTTGAGTGACTTACATTCAAGTTTATGTCCTCCGAGTTGATATCTCAGTCACTGTACATGGTAGGATCATCTAACCTTGCATGTGCATGCATCTCTGATGGTAGGTCAGCATCCAGGCAAAATTAGGTCACTTTGATCTATATCTTCCGCTTGAGTGACTTACATTTGTACATTCAAGTTTATGTCCTAGTTGATATCTCAGTCACTGTATATGGTAGGATCATCTAACCTTGCATGTGCATGCATCTCTGATGGTAGGTCAGCATCCAGGCAAAATTAGGTCACTTTGACCTATATTTTCCGCTTGAGTGACTTACATTCAAGTTTACNTCCGAGTTCAGATCTCAGTCACTGTACATGGTAGGATCATCTAACCTTGCATGTGCATGCATCTCTGATGGTAGGTCAGCATCCAGGCAAAATTAAGTCACTTTGACCTATATTTTCCACTGAGTGACTTACATTCAAGTTTACGTCCGAGTTCAGATCTCAGTCACTGTACATGGTTGGATCATCTAACCTTGCATGTGCATGCATCTCTGATGGAAGGTCAGCATCAAGGCAAAATGAGGTCACTTTGATCTCCATTTTCTGCTTGAGTGACTTACATTCAAATTCATGTCAGGGATCAGATCTCATGTACTGTACAATTGGTAGGATCATCGTGCATGTGCATGCATCTGTGATGGTAGCTCAGCATCTAGACAAAATTAGGTCACTTAAACCTACATTTTACTCATGAATGACTTACATTGATGTATACATCTAAGTTCTTGGCTCAGTAACTGTACATTGTTGGTTCAGGTAACCTTGCTAATGCATGCAATTTTGATAGTATGTCGGCATCCAGGCAAAATTTGGTTGCTGTGACAAAGTGCCACAACGAGGCGAACTTTGTAATCGTTGATTACCTATGTTTATTTGTTAATAGAGAAACATTGAGTTAAATATCATTTTGCAGTTGGAAAAAACACAGCTATAGCCTGAATCTTTTATGAAAATACTGTTGTATCAACCATGAAAAAAAAATAAATTCACCAAAATTAACATATTATGACCACAGGGATATTATTGTATAAACTCTCCACTATTTTCAACACAGGTATCTGACATTAGTTGTAGAAACTCATAATATAAAATACTTAGCATGAAGCATTTGTAATTGAATAATTTTGATCTACTTAACAAAAGTTGAATAAAAAAATCAGTTATTAAGCTTGTGGCAGCAACTGACCTTTGTATGGAAAAGGTAAATGTATGTTTACGCAATGATCTCTGTGTATCTTTCAAAGGCACATGTATTCATAATTATTATATAGAGGACAGTGAAAGATTGAAAATTCTCAGTGAAATAAAAGTGATAATTAACTGTGAAATTATTTTCCATAATTTCACTCTAGGAAGTGACGTCACAATAGACGTCGTCAACGTTGTTGCTAAGTAAACGTCTCAGCGGATTAACATGGAAAACGTAGTTCACGAAAAAAATCTTAAATTGAACCATTAAATATACAAGAAGTGGTCTTTATAATAAAAACAATAACTAATCCTAGATTCTGATTATCGAAAATATTCAACTCATGATCGAAAAACACTGTAATTCACTCATGCGCTGCGCGCATTCCTGAATTACTGTGTTGCTCGATCATTCGTTGAATATTTTGCGATAATCAGAATCTTGGATTAGTTATAGTATAAGTAATCACTTGTAATCATGATTACAGCTGAGAAAAGTAATGTATTGTAATCAATTACAAATGAAAAATGCTGTAATTGTAATGTAATTGATTACATTTTCAAAGCAAAGTAATTGTAATGTATTCATTTACATTTAAAAGTAATCGACCCCATCCCTGCACTTATAACTACATGATTATGTATCTATTAACACTTTAATCAAAGCTCCGATGGAGCTGAATCTCGAAGCCGTGAAAATCTACACGTGGCAAAACTTCGTAGTCATTCAAAGAACTGCTGCATACGTCTGGATGTATTAAGTAATATTCCATAATACGTGAAAATAATCGGATTGTATGATTTCGCATGTCGATTTCATTGCTATAAATATATGCAATACATTGTTACAGGTAAACAAATGTTATTATCATTTTTGACAAATTACTGCGAGACAGGTTCGTTGATCCGAGACGCAATATAAAAAACAAGTAATTTGATAAACATGCATATTGTTTTCAATTTTAAATAAAACAACATCATATTCAACTCAAGAAAATGAAGAAATATAACTTAAAAACACAATGTATACGATTTTGAAAGAAACCTGCACACTATATTTTATAGGAAGCATAAATATCATCTTTTAGAGCTTGAGGCCTCACGTGATTTTTTCTTGCCATTGTAACATCTCTCCAGCCATTTCATGGCTTCGAGATAAAAATCAGCACTCACACTTTTATTCACCCCTTTTAGTTATTCACTTAAATTTTTCAAGATCATATGTGGAGACAATGCATTTAGAACATTAATGCAGCAAAAAAAATACTGTAGCATACATTGTAGAATGCAATCTGCCAGCCTCAGAAGCTAAAAACAAAACCAATGTAAAACATGTAAAAAGTTACTTCCCTGTTTCACAATATTGTACATGTATGATGTAAATTGAAATTTCATATTTTGAGTTGTATATAACTGTACTATTTAATTCTTAAAAATTTGGAGAAAAAAGGTGTGAATGGGATGGGAAAAACAATTTCCTGAAGGTAAAGAGAAATTGAAGATGTGCTTTACCTTTCTTTAGCAAAATTGTATATATTCTGGGAGTATCAATGAGTGAATGGTAATGATGAATAGTTTTGATTGAGGCAGAGTACTGGTACAGAGTGAAAAAAAAATCTTTCTAGATCTGCTGCTGGTAGGATTGATATAACTCTCAAGCCGAATTCAAAGTGCAAGTCCGTGGTAATATATGGCTACTAATTATTTCATAATTAAAACTTACCCTTATAATTATTTGTGATCGAAAAAGTGGGCCTATTACATATGTACATGTTTATAGGTGTGGTTGCTTTATATTAATCATTTAAATCAATAATTGATTAGTCCAGGAATTATTTTGATTTATTCAGTATTGTAAAATAAATAAAACACATTCAGTTACAACATGTACAAATTTTAAAATCTTATGAGAAATTATAGAATTCAAAAGGATAGGCATTTTCCAATGAAATTATAAAATTCAACAGGGTAGGCATTCTGCAATGGAATTCTGAAATTCCTATGGTATGCCCTTTTAATAACAATTATGCAAAATTTTGCTAGGGCATCAAGAACTTTATTTGCCATATATACAAACAAACATTTTATTGTCAATTAAGATGCCCCAGGAGGAGCTGAACAATCAATATAAATTTAGATACAATGATTTCAATTATTACAGTGATTATTTAAGTACAATATAGGGCATCATGCACAAAATAAATATCCTTTAGTTTACATGGTTAAGTTTCATGAATTTTTGAAACAGTACTTGGCACTTTCAGAAATAAGGGGCATGCAATCATTGGAATTCCAAGTTTGTTGGAAAGAATTAATGTTTGAGGAAGCTTTTCAAAAAGGTGTGGTAAAAAAAAAATACAATGCAGTTTTTAAAGTGATAAGTAAAGTGACATTTTTTGCTTTATTTTTACCAGCTGATTTAATATCAAATATATAAAAATAGGACCGTATGATAACAAATGTAAATAGATATATTTTTATGATAATCTGAAATGGAATACACAAATAATATATTCATTAAATGAAATGTATATGTTATTTCCTCATTTACATATCCATAAAACAAAATTTTGAAGTATTTTATTATTGAAGCCATCGATCATAGTTTTGTACATTTGTAAAAGGATGTTTTAAATATCAAGTTTTAATGTGTTTATGCTTTAATCTTTTGAACAATTGATCACATTCTTTAATCAGAATAATCAATTGACTAAACAAAGATAAAAATATGATTGGCATTCTTATGAATAATCATTTCAAATTTACCGTATTTACCCTTATAATTGTAGTTATACTGGGCCACCACAAATGAAGTTTAGGGAGTATATAGGAATCACCCTGTCTGTCGGTTTTTCAATCTGTCAACTAACAGTACTTGTAAGTGTAACTCCTCTTAAACCGCTTGAATAATTTTGATGAAACTTTACTCAAAGGAAGGATACTTACAGTGCATGAAAGAATAAAATAATTGTCTGAAATCAGGTAGTGGAAATAATTTGACTTTAACTTTCCATTGATTCCATCTGCACAAATTACCTGTTAAGCACATTTTAACTGTTAGGATTTGTTACCATTAGGGCAATCATTTTCACCAGTAGAATTTCAAAAATATTTTGATTCCAAATTTGGTAAATTTCCTGAAAGTGTCAAAGACCACATATTTTTTGGAATTCTACCTAGCAACAATACTGTTAGGATTTGTTTCAATTAGGGCAATCATTTTCACCAATTGAATTTGAAAACTATTTGATTCGAATTTTGGTAAATTTCCTGAAAGTGTCAAAGACCACATATTTTTTGGAATTCTACCTAGCAACCAAACAGTTAGCATTTGTTTTGATAAGGTCAATCATTTCACCAATTGGATTTCCAAAATAATTGATTCCAAATTTGGTAAATTTCCTGAAATTGTCAAAGACCACTAATTTTTGGAATTCTTCATTGAAACCATAGTTAAAAAATTTGTTAGAATTAGGCCATAATTAGAAAAATGTTTGTTTCTCCTTACCCGACTCTACCCCTGTCAGAGTCTCGTGAATAATTCATGAATATGCATGAACTTTTCATGAACTGTTCATGAACAGATTTCATGAATAGTTCATAATTTATTCACGAACATTCAATGAACAATTCATGAACTGAAAAAAGACATGAAAGTTCATGAACTGCAATGTTCATGAACTATTCATGAAGAAAAAAGTTCATGATCTTTATTGTTCATGAATTTTCTCTTCATGAATTGTTCATGAACAAGTAAAAGTCATGAACATTCATGTGGAATTGTTCATCAAATGTTCATGAACTATTCATGAAACATATTCATAAATAGTTCATAAAAATCATGAACATTTGATGAATCCTTCAGTATATTCATGAACATTCATATCGATTTCCAGTTTATGAATACATAATGATTAGTCCTTGGAGGACTGATTTTCCATAAGGGTTTGGATGTTCTTCATACTAATGTCTTCACTAATGGATCCTGTAATGCATTCCAACAACTTTGACAAGCTACTCTGACTTTTTAACTCCACATATTTAATATGTATTCACCTCATTATATATTGAAGAATCTATTATATCCAATAAAATGCTTTACTATATTTAAATATTTTTTTTTGAAAAGGGAGATAATTATAATGTAAAGTATATTGAAGAATACTTTTGCAAAATAAAATTGTTCTTTCATGAAAAACTAGATAGGTTGCCAGTTCTAGGGTAATCAGCTCTTCTGAATAGATTGGTATGGTTAGAAAAGATGTCAAATTCACAGTTTATGTCATAAAATTTATTAATAGATTTTTGATTTCAGTTTTTTTGTTTGTCTGCTGTCTGCATTTGTGTTAAGTTTATCTAAGATCCAGTTTATAAAATTTTTGAATTATTCAAAAAGCATAACTGACTGATGAACATTGCATTAGTATTTTAATGTTTCAGTAAAACTTTATCAATTTTATGAAAAGTCTGTCATACTTATAATATTTATGTGAAAAAGAAAGGAAATGGGGTAAATGTCAAGGAGACAACATCCCATATCCATATGATTCACTTAACTTCATCATCAAAATTCATGAAAATTCATCAAAATTTCATACACATTCACAATATCATTTAATAAGTCTCAGATAATTGACACTCGGAATATTGAAGATACAATGTATTCCATAAAGTGCTGACCAGTGGTTAAAATAATAATTTATAAGTACAGTTAATTATTTTTTAAATAATTCATGAATACCTATAAATGTTTAAGAAATTCAATGTATGATGCATAAGAACTTCATGAATTTTAATGATCAACCAATAATTCATCAAAACTTCATGAACATTCATAAACTGCTTTTATGAATAGTTCATGAATTTTAATGATTAACTCGTGATTCATCAAAATTTCATGAACATTCATAATATACTTTTATGAATAGCTCATGAATTTTATGAACAACCCATGATTCATCAAAACTTCATGAACATTCATAAAATACTTTTATGAATAATTCATGAATTGAATTCATGAACATTCATACATGAATTATAATGAACTTTCATGTATCATTCATGAATATTCATGAAACGTTCATGATAGTTCATAAGGTCATGAATTTCATCTCGCAGGGGTACTTTATAATGTTGAGTAGGTAGGTAGGGAGTAATTTTTTTTTATAATTTTTACCAAAAAGAGGTTAGAAATTACTATCCATTATCCAAATTTGAGTAAAAAAAAAAATTTTATGGAGAAGTCAATAAAATTATTTGAGTAGGGCCATTTTTTCAAGGTCGGTAGGGTAAGGGGAAACAAACAATAGTTTTATTTTGACCTTAGAAGAAACATTTCACCAATTTGATTTCCAAAATATATGATTCCAAGTTTGGTAAAATTCCTGGAAGTCTCAAAGACTACTTATTTTTTTGAATTCTGCCTAACAACCATATACATTGTATTCTTTTATTCCTTATGGTAAAAATAGTGATGGTCAATAGTTTAATTTCAAAAATGTTAAGAAAAATTATACCCAGGGTCTATAGCTGTTTTCTGTGTCAAACGGGATGCGGGGATCACTGTCGTTTCCAACAGTCATTACTCTAGTTTGTTTTGTAAGAGTTTGTTCTCTTGGTTGAAGACCCTTTCCACAGCCATCTCAAATTTGGTTGAAGTCAAACTAAAAAATCGCTGAAAACTTGGATTAAGAATAGTACTTTTATAGTAATTATAACAATTTAAGGATATTAACAACATCATATCCTTATATTTTTCTTTCTCAGGTCTATTTTTACTCAATATTTATAAGATAATATGGTTGTGTTATTAAGTATTATTAATATGTGAATCATTGGATCTAATTCTGACATCAATCAGGAAATATTTACATGTTAAATATAGATACATGTAAAGAAGTTATGTTAAAATAACATGTAGTATACCTGGGGCATCTAAATGTTAGTGGGATGTTAAAGAAAGGAATCCCCTGAAATATGTATCCTGAACTAAAAACTGATTCTGGAGAATCTAATAATATTCCTGATGAATTTATTGTAAGTATGTATTAAGTAATGTATACATGAAAGTTTATCTATACAATGTATATACCGGTATATATAATTCAGAGCTTGTCACTTGTAAATATAGAAAGTTAAAAGGGGACACATAACTGTATTCAGTGGCTAAACTTGATGTATGATATTCATGTAGTTGATATAGTTTTTCTCAGAGTTAATGCCCCTGGACTGATGATACTAGTTGCATAAAGAAGCTAGTTAGATGATAGATAACAAAATATACAAAATGTGAGGAAAACTTTTTTTGATGTCAAATAGTTAAGATATCTGCAGGGTATTAATTCCCTAATATAGAATTTTGTGAAATTTTTTGTGGAGAAACAAAATTGTTTCATTGTTTAAATGTAAAAAAAATAATGTTGTTGTCCATCACCATGCATTTAAGGACTAGATCGACACTTATACACAGTTCATTCGATTGGTGCATATGGAAAATTGAGTTGGATCTGTGACTTGATTTTTAAGCCAGAATGTTCTATTTTCAGCTTTTTCATTTTGATGTCATAATAAATTGACAAATTTATATCATTCACGTTCGAGTGAATTATTTCCCTTTTGTGGTAAATATCGTCTGTGTCGTAAACTATATAAAATATCTCCCTTAATCAAACCCTGACATATAATTATTTTATCAGCTCAATTTTCATGTTGTTGAAATTTGTTGTAAAATTGGTTTTCCCCGAAAAATAAAAAATAAATTTCCCTACCTACCTATACCCACACCTGGCATGGCAGAGTCAGGTTTTGGGAAACAAGCAAAAATATCAGGAAAGATGATCGGTGACATATTATTTTTATTTTATTTTTGGGACTTATGAGTTTAGACCTACAAATTTCTTAAAATAAAAAAAAAATTATGTCTGATATTTTTATTAGGCTAGAACTACCTTCAGCACAAAAACTGAAATTGAAAAATTCAAAGATTTTACATAGAATTGAAAAGGAAACTGACTATATGAGGAGTCAGCTTTAAAAATCTATTATTCATTGTGTTCATACTTTGCATGTGTTCATTCTAGAGTTTACATATATATATATAAGGAATAAAAATTTGGGGTCACCGTTGAAATAAGGGAGATAATTTTTTTTTGAGATGTAAATTTCTAAAGTGATATCTATATGAAATACTTTTATCAAATTATCTCCCTTGGAAAATTTCTCTGTTCTGTAAATCCAGTAACTGGCTTAAAAGTTTGTGTGTTTTAGTTCACCTTTTTATGCCCTGCCCACGAATGTGGAGGAGCATATAGTGTTACCCTTGTCTGTCCTTCAGTCCGTCTGTCAGTACGTCCAAAGGTCTGGTTAATTTAAGAAACTGTAACAGGTAGAACACCTATAATTGAGGTCAGTGGGTAGATCTCTGATACTACATAAGTACTACATTTCATGATTGAGTGGCTCTGGTTAAAGTTTGCGTTTAAGTCCATTTCTCAACAACTGCATATTATAAGACAATTATGTTTCTTCAATTTAAATGCCTTAATTGATGAGTACTATCCAAATCATTGACAATTACCGGTAAGTGGCTTTGACCTACATTTTATGCTTCAGTGACTTTGGTTAAGTTTTGTGTTTAAGTCAATTTCTCAACAACTACACAGTACAATGTATAAGACAATATTTCATCAAGTTAATTGCCTTGATGAGTACTACCCAAATCATTGACAATTAAGTGGCTTTGACCTACATTTTACGCTTCAGTGACTTTGGTTAAGTTTTGCATTTAAATAATTTTTAACTATTATGTATTGTAGCATCATGATATTTCACTGCAACATTCATCTAAAAGAGAACTATATCACCATAAATTGGATGTCCTTGACTGATATTTTACTCTTGAATGACTTAGTGAAATTCATTTCCTAACTATATATGCATTACATTTCAATGATATTTAATCAAATTAATGTCACAATTCAGCGACAGGGAACTATGATTTTATGCCAATTGACTTAGGTTATCTGTTGCGATAAATCTATTGGTGGGGCATCTGTATCTTATAGACACATTCTCTAGTTGTAATGAAAATGGTGTAAGGGGATAAGAAACACAAATTTCAAATACTTTGGAACTTTCTTAAAACATTTTATATTACTATTTTGTTAAATTTCTAAATGTATGAAACCTAAATGATTAAAGGCTAAATTATACCAAGGAGAGGCCTCTACTTAAAAAGAAAAAATTACCTCAAATCAGTTTTTGTTTCTTTTTCTGGCTTTATAAGGGTGGTGAGCATATGTCCCTTAATTACTCAAAAATATTTGTTGAAATGTTTTCATTAAGGGCATATATCAAAAGTGACGCATCGGATAAAAATACTTTAATCAAACTCCCTCCCTCCCAGTCTTTTATTGAACTTAAAAATTGAACTTTGAATTTTGTTTTTTGAAGAGTTCTCTGACTGGTTTTATGAACTGACAAGCATTAGAATGAATTGTATTTTGTTATACATGATAAAACTGTTAATATGGATTAATTTATTATAATTCATTAATAACTGAGGCTCAGTAAAGGTTTAATCCCCCATTAATCATGGTAAAAAAATAAACAAAATGATTATTTATAATGTGTACATTTTTTCTCATGAATTTTTACTTTCAAATTTGCATCTAGGGTATTTAATGAAATAAAAATAGCCTGATAAAATCAAAGAAACCATTGTTGGTCCATGATAAGATCAAAGACCCCTTTATATACACCCCACAGTGTATTACACTTGGAAACAAGTGAAACTTTTCTACTTTAATATATATTTTGATGGGAATAGTTAATATTGATCAAGATGTCAACAGTTTCTCCATACAGTATGTATATGTTTTTGTTTCTGTGGGGGTATTTTCTTAAGTGATTTTTCTTTTAAGTTATATAATAACTTGTTATAATAATATTTTTGTCTTTTCACTAGACCCTTACAATAATATTTGTACAACCTTATAATCTTGATAGTTTGCCATTGCTTTTTGATTCTCGGGCCTAAAAATATTTCTCAAAATTAAAATAAAAGACTTGATGATTATTTCCCACTTAATGTCCTAGCAATTGTAATGTGGAAAGTCCAAATCTCCTTAAGGTGTCTCAGTGGTATTATTCCACCATTTTTGTCTAATACTTAGAAACAAGAGGCTCTCAAGAGCCTGTATCGCTCACCTGGGACCTGCAGCACTATAATTCCAAATTGATGGTCCGTCTTTGGTGGTGTATGTACATAAGAATCAGAAACTTTTTATAAAATTTAATTAAAATTGTTCAAGCAGTTTCAGAGAAGATTTTTGAATGCAGTTTCCAAACTTAAGGGACTAAGTTAATCTACGTTCCCTGCTGGCAGCTATTTAACATAAAACTTTGAAGAGGGTCACATAAGGACTATCATATCAAAATTCTACTGAAATTGTTCAAGCAGTCTCAGAGGAGAAGATCTTTTTATGCATTTCCCACTGGGTACAATGTTAAACTATGTTTTGCTACTGGTGGCCATGTCGGAAGACGGATCAGCACCAAAGTAACAAGCTTGGTCAAATCAAAATCTCACAAGTTTCATTTATGCAATGTTTAAATTGAATCCATTCAATGGTTTATCATGATATCTTTGTATGCATTTCCCCATTGCTGGCAGCCATGTTGGATGATGGATCAGAACTGAAGTAACAACACTTGGTCAGCTTCTCATAAGCAAAGTTTGGATTACGCAGTTCTCTAGAAGAAGATCTTTTGTTAACTTAAGTTCACAGCTGGTGACACTTGGTCAGCACCTGACAGGCATCATTCATGTCATGTTTGATTTAAATCCATTTAGCAGTTCTCTAGAAGATCTTTGTGTGCATTTCCCATAGGGTCCAATGCTGTCCGCATGTAAGATGACAGATTGGCACCAAAGTAATAACACTTGGTCAGCACCTCATAAACATCATTCATGCCATGTTTGGTTCAAATCCATTCAGTGGTTCTAAAGTAAAAGTTCTTTGTATGCATTTTCCCATAGGGTCCAATGTTAAAATTAAGATCCCCGCTGGTGGCCATGTTGGATGATGGATCGGCACTAAAGTAACAACACTTCGTCAGCACCTCATAAGCATCATTCATGCCAAGTTTCGTTCAAATCCATTCAGTGGTTCTCAAGTAGAAGTTCTTTGTATGAATTTTCCCATTAGGTCAAATGGTAAACTAAGTTCCCCGCTGGCGGCCATCTTGGAAGCGGTTGGAAAACTTGAATGTGTTCAATAAAATATAGTCCTTAACATGCTGAACATTTTTGCATTTTAAACTTGACCTCTATCTCAAAGCGTTTTTGAAATATAGGACATAAAGGAAAAAATCACGAAAAATTTGGACAATAAAGGACCACAACTCATATATAGGTACTTGGATTTTCTTCAAAATATCCATGTGGGTACATCTTAACATGCTGAACATTTTTGCAATTTAAACTTAACCTCTATCTTATAGTTTTTTCAATAAAAAATAAAAAAAATCAAAATTTTGTTGACAGGAGTAAAAATGATCAGCATGAGAAGATCTACCCATGCTGAAATTTTGAAGAAAATCTGACAACAAATTATTTCCCTTGCAAATTTCATATTTCCAACATCACATTTTCAATTGTTTTGGTTCTTTTTAATGAGAATGTTGTAAAAAGAATGGGTTAAAAATAACAGCCAAGTTACTAATTAATACCGAGGTTACATGTACCCCAAATTTTGGACAAGACAGACTAATATTTGCAAAAACTTATAAACTAGGCAAATAGAAAAAAAACATTGAAATGTTGAATTTAGGGCATGCAGGAAAGTTTGTAATTCACCCTGTATAATGTCACATAAAGGTTTTGATTTTACAGATGGGACAATTAAGCCAACTAAACAGATAGTTAAAAAGAGAATAGAATGGGATGCTACAGGGTTTACATATTTATTGGTAATAATATTGATTATATGGTGTGTGTTTCCCTAACATTTGGTGTTGAACAATAATATCAGTTTTCCCCTTATTTCCAAGAATGAATTTTTGTGGCTCTTACAGCAGAATTCCATTTTTAAAAATTTTTGAGTGAAAGGTTGTCAAAGATTTTTCTTGGCTTGTGTCAGTTGAAATGCTATTTAGTCTGATGAGAAATGCATCATTACAAATTATAAATTACAGTCATGCTCCCTTGTTAATATACCCCCTCTTTAACGGCAATTCCCCAAATTATTGCCACCCATTTTAAAGGTACATTTTTCCAAAAAGTTGCATAGTTTCTATGTAATTTATTCCCTCGATATATCACCACCCTCACTTATTTCCAAAATTTTACCTGGTCCCAAAGGTGGCGATATAATGAGGGTGCACTGTATTTGAACTTAAAATTTAAACTTGAATGAGTTTTAGGTCAATAAACCAACCACTTAATTCATGTTTTTTGGTGTGTGAGACTACTCCAGGAATACTGTAAAACTAATAAAGGGGCTTCAAATCCATTTTCCTGTTGTTTTTTAGGTTCTTCATGACATTTGCAATCAGCATTCAAAAACCAAATGAAAGTTTTGTTTAACAAGGAAGACATAATTATTCTGTGAAAATTTCAAACTCAATGCTCTCATGAGAAGGGGGGAGGGGGGTTGGAAACCACTTTAAATGAGAAGAGTTAGCAAGTATGCTGATACAGAGTGAATGGTCTAAATAAATAGAATCTAAAAGGAAAGCCAGATTAATTTGCACGAGGGAGATACTGCATTCTTCATAAATTTAAACAAAATTTACAAAAATTTAGATTTATTTTTTCTTTATTTGAAATTGGAGCCCTATGTTCATTGTTCAAATTATTCAAGTAACGATTTGATAATTTGTTGATATAGCACCAGAGGAGACTGACCTTAGAGACGCCATAACAAAGGTGAGACAAACATGGACAGCTTAGCCAAATTGCCTGAAATTAGTTAGGCTTATAAAAGCTATTTATACTCCAATTTAGCTAAAATGGGAGGAATATAATGATCAGCATGTTTGTTTTGCCTGATTGCTCTGAATGATCTGTTATGATTTTCTTTGCTGTATGTGTGAATGCTGCAATAATTGATTTGGAAAATAAAGCCTCGACTACATTAAGTAAAAATATGGAACTATTTTGAATAATCTAACTCGTATACATCTACATTCAAAACCTTTAGGATTGTACAAATTCTTGTACACTTCAATTAGTCAATTTCATGATTTGTTGAAAATTGACCTTAATGTTTTGAAAACTGATTTTAGTTAATTACCAATAAAAAGAATAAGGCTACATCAAATCATGGAGGTATTATATTGACAGGAGCTCCAACGACCCGACTTCAAACGTTCTATCTGCGAAACCGCCAAATAATTAAGTAGCTGTTAATTGATAAGATACACTTCACGTTGTTGCGGGAATCGTCGGTTTCCGTGATTACGGAACTAACCGAAGAGACCGTAAATCCTAACCCGAAAAATCCAGTCATTATATTCCACTCACTACGATCGCTACATTAAGGTGTAACATAACTAATTCCGTCTCCCATTGCCTCCCATGTTAAATTGCACATGATTCTGTGCTCGTAGAATTTTTATCTGAAGTTCAAATAAAATGACACATGTCTCTTGTGAAAGACACATCCTTCTTGAAAAAAATCAACCGACCTTAACTGTAATATAAGAAAAAACCCAGGGATAGGTACTTCCTGTCTGTGTTTTCATGGGAAAAATACCTCCAATTTCAACTTTGATAAAATCTTAAATTTTCATCGAAATCGTATAAATTTAGGCTTAAAAGATTCACTATTGAATGCCTTTTCAATTTAATTCATGATAACTCGCCAACATTTTTAATCTACAATGCAATTGACACTTCTTTGGAACTATGTCGTCTCAAATAAGGACTATATTCACATATGTGCCTGACTGGGTTCCGAATTAGTTGTGTTACACCTTAACGCCTGAAGAAGAAGAGAATTGGATACGGAGAGGGATTGAATTATTCGAGTTACGTAAATCCTAACATCTGCGCTTTGCTCTCTACCTCACTCCATTTTATTTTACAGTCAGGAATGAAATCAGTGACATTAATGTTTATTTTAGCTACTGTAACGGGACAGTAAGAAACCAAGTGTTTTTACTGTACTGAGCCGGACTCAGCGAGTATAACCTAGTTCGTGGCCCAATTAAATCTAAAACCCAGTGTGGCGTGATAAACTTAATTAGCCGATGAACAATTGCGGTAAAAACCTGAAAAATACAATAATTAACAATCATAAGTTATGTGTCCAAAATAATGAGAATTTATAGTCATCTTAGGCTACCGTAATTATGAGTAGAATATCAACATATTTTTATACACAATAATTTGCATAAATAAACACAAATATGACGTGTGTCTGTGTATAATATTATACATGGAGTTCCGGTATAGTCACGGAAGAATACAGTTGAATTGCTGTAACACACGGAATATGTGTTCCATAATTATATCTGGATGTATTTAAATGTCACTAATTGCTTGCCGTACATGCTATATTTATACGAATTATGCAACTGAATATCGGTTGTTTATCTTCCTCTTGTAGACGGAAATAATACATAAAAACTTTAAATACTTTGTTGAAAGTTGTAAATATAATTA
>MJUU01053787.1:223516-236741 GCA_002080025.1 Modiolus philippinarum | reverse complement strand
CTTTACAGATATCACAACTCTGACGGGATAAATATGATCAGCATGACAAGATCTACCCACCCTGAAATTTTGAAGAAAATCTGATTACCCATTCTAGAGGTATTGCCCTTTTTCTGAAAAAAATTTCAAAATTTTGATGTTTTTTTTTATTTTTTATTAAAAAAACTATTAACACATAGAGGTTGAGTCTAAAATGCAAAAATGTTCAGCATGTCAAGATCTACCAACATGGAAATTTTGAAGAAAATCCAAGTACCCATATTTGAGTTATGGCCCTTTATTGGTTAAAATTTTCGTGATTTTATACTTTTTGTCCTATACGTCAAAAACGCTTTGAGATAGAGGTCAAGTTTAAATTGCAAACATGTTCATTATTTCAAGGACTACAATTTATTGAACATTGTCAAGCTCCGACCTCTTCCAAGATGGCCGCCAGCAGGGAAGATAGTTTAACACTTGACGCTATGGGAAAACATTTTCAAAGATCGCATTCTGAAAAACTATTAGGCCAATAGGAAGCAACCTTGGTCACAATAGTCTTTATTTGGCCGCTTTGAAAAATGTTTCTGTCGAGTCTGCATCACATTCAAGATGGCCGCCAACGGGGAAGATAGTTTAATATTGGAACCTCTTGGAAAGCATTCGAAGATCTTCTCTGAAACAACAATGCCAATTTTATTCAAACTTGGTCATAATAATCCTTGGTTGGTCCCCTTCAAAAATATGTCTGGCAAGTCTGCATATCATCCAAGATGGCTGCCAGCAGGGAACTTAGTTTAACATTGTATCCTAAAGGATAACACATTCTTTTTTTTTCCTCTGAAACTACTAGGCCAATTTGAACACAACTTGGACACAATAGTCCTTAGTTGGCCCTTATTGAAAAATGTATCTGGCAAGTCTGCATCCCATCCATGATGGCCCCCAGCGGGGAACATAGTTTAACATTGGCCCCTATGGGAAAGCATTCAAAGATTTTCTCCTCTGAAACAACAAAGCCAATTGGTTCCAAACTTGGTCACAATATTTCACTTGTGGTCCCCTGTAGAAAAATTGTCCATCAAGTCTTCACCTCATTCTAGATGGGAACTTAATTTAACATTTGACCTTAAGGGAAAATGCATGCAAAGATCTTCTCATTTGAAACCACTAGGCCAATTGAAACTTAGTCATAATTGTCCTTGGATGAAGCCCTTGAAAGTTTTTGATTTTTATGTTCGTTCATCAGTTCATATCCAAAATGGTTGCCATCATGAATATAGTTCAACTTTGAAACAAATACCATCAACGTCTATAAACATACTTGAAAATGATGTCCATCATTATTCAGGTTAATTGGACTTTCTATGTCAGCCAAGGCCCAGGTGAGAGATACAGGCTCTTGAGAGCCTCTTGTTACGTTATTAAAGCTTGATTGGAGAAAAATATGTCGAGGAAAATTAAGAAGTACCCCATCCTCTCCCCGAATATATGTGTAATACATAATGTGAAAAGCCTCTGGTTTTATCGTTGACAAACGCATGTTTTGAGTGAAAAATACAGGAAGTATGACTTTCTTTAGTTTTTTCTTTATTTTTATTCCTTTTGTAACCTGTTCCGTACTTTTAGGGAGTATGACAAGAACAAACTTTCTAGGTAGGAACTCTTGAGTAATTGAACGCAGAAATACCGGAGTACCACAATTCCAGTAAACTGGACTACCTGTGTGCCTGGTCTATTGAATGAATATATACCTCCTCAAAGAAAGGAACTGTTTATGAACCTGAAGTGTACCATAACATTTCCCACATGACAACCCACGTACCAGATTTTTTCCCCTGAAATGAACCCGTGAAGCGCTGCAAAATAATATTGCTAATAGCGAGGCTTATTTTAGGGTGTCCAAATATCCCATGTCCCAGTAAGTCTTGACTAAAACATCCCTTTGAAAATGGAAAATGTATCAGTAATAATTGAAATATCCCATATGCAATGGTAAAAATATCTCATTTCCCTCTCCGTTTTGTCTCAATTATCCCATATCCCAATGTTAAAAATGGTAAATATCCCATATCCCAATATGCCCTAAGCCCTGAACAAGGCTCATCAACAACATTGTATTCTTGTCAAAGCCTTTTCACGTTACTGCAGAGGCTGGCCATATTCTTCGAAGTAAAATCAGGAACCAAAACGATATTAAACCTTTTTTGCAGTTTATTTGGAGACTGGATGTCATGTTAATCCATTGCGTCTTTAAAAGTCATGTTAGTTAGTTTTCTTTTTTATTTTTCAGAAAATGATTAAAGGACTCATCACAATTTTGTTGGTTACCCAGTTAGTCCTTACAGTCACCGGAACGTGTCAAATGAATTGTGGGAGAAAATTTACGTCTGATTTGAACGTTTGTATTTCAAAAGGCTCTTCGGAAGATGTATGCAACGCAAAGGTTACAAAACTGATGGTCGCTTGCGTGAACAGGTGCAATAAAGGATAAAGATATGGACGACTGACATTCTAATTCCTGATTTCTCCACACAAGACTCTTCTCTATTTAGTACAAGAGAAACACTTATTTTTTTTTTATTTTCATTTGCAGATGATTTTGATTGTGTTCATATTTATTTATTTATTTCTCGACGCACTTCTTAAAGAAGGAAAAGACACATACTCAAATAGATTTTGAATTTTGTTATCTTGAAAAGAAAGAATGTTAGAGGATTTACCGATCATGCTTTGTTGATAATAAATTTTAAATAGTTTTTTGCTGCTATTTTCCATATAAACATACCATTACATGTATTTCCAATCCATTTTGTATTTAGAGTCATTGGTTTTACTCATGGGAAGAAAGTATATTTCCAGTGTCTTTGTCCGTGGAGTTAATCTTATTTGTCTTCAGTTGGACAGATTAATTAGTAAATGTTTTACACCTAGTGAGCAATATTTCAGTTATAACAAGGCGGGGATAAGTTATCAAATCAGAAAGATTATAAATAAAAAAAAAAGAAAGAAAGAAAGGTGGAAGGAACAACCGCGATATCGAGTTTTGGTTGCCACTGAAAAGGGGGGAAATGGGTAGGGGCAGGAAATTTAGCCTTCTATAATCTCAATGAATCTATCCTTTAATGAAAAATATAGAATGCGTCCTTTTACTGAATGGATTGTGGCGTTCCTCCACACAGTTCATCTACAATGGTTCGCGCACAGGGACTTGCTCCAGGTCTAGATAAAAAATGTTAACGATCAAACTTGAATCTCGGAGATTTTTCTCCGAGATACAAGTTTAATAGTAATCATTTAGATTTTTTCTCCGAGATTCAAGTTTGATAGTTAACTTTTTTTCTAGACCGGGAGCAAGTCTTAACCGTTAGATGGAAGGGGCGCCTTCTCAATATATGAGATGGTGAGTGGGCTTTTTTCTCCAGTAGCATGATAAGTTGTGTTTTGCTGTGGTTATCGTCTTTCGTTACGTTATGTCGACGGATTCTACTTGCCGTCTGTTTGTTTTCATGTCAGTAACATGTGAAGATCCCCATCTTATTGTCCTGAAGTATATGTCAACTGGCTATAGAATAGATGATTACTTTTACAATTACGACCATTTGATTTTCAGTTTGGGGAGGGGGGCGTGGACAATTTGTAAATGAATAATTTTATCGTAGACCAGTGAAAATAAATATTCTAATATCGTTTGACATAAAAATAAATAATTTGATTTTGATTTGTAGAATAAATTTTTTGTTGCAAATGCAATTATCAAATTTGATGTGACATTTGGTCAAAACGAATAATTTGTTCCAGATCTTCTTGAAATAAAGTTAATTTTTCATGGCAAAATCGCAGTCATTATGAAGCCTTCAACAATCAGCTTTGCCAATACCCCACAGTAAGTTCAAGTCGGCCCCGAGCGCCGGTTTGAGCGGAATTCAGCGGAAATGTCGAACAACATCACATCTATTTTTCTACTTACTCATGGATTGGGGGTCTTCAACAAACATTTATTAAACTGGCATACTCATACTACCACTGTCATCCGTTATCGGACAAAAGAACTAGTGTTTCAAACTAGTGGACAATAGCAACATTTATCATATGCAGACGTTTTGAATATGCGATACAGTGCATGACGTTCATTCCGTATTCACACTATGACGTCATACCCTGTATCGCATTGCTTACCCTTTATCGCATGGCTTACCCTTTATCACATTACCCTTTTCGAATTTTTTGTTTCAATTTTACTTTTTTCATTTAAAAAAATTTTCGGGGGGTAATTTTTTGGGGTGGGCAATTTTTTTTGGGGGGGCAAAAAAATTTTGGGGGAGGAGGATAACAAAGATTTGTTTGCGGTGAAATTGTTTTGTGAGGATCAGTTAAAAAAATTAGCAAACTTTTTTCCTTTTACATGTTAGATTTAGTTCAAAACTTCTAGTCCTTTCCGCCAATTTTGAAATTTCCATCTTCACAAAATACATGCATTTTCTCTTACCAATTTCAATTTTTGACAGTATTTTTCGGATTAGTAGTCCTCTGTTTAAATATATGATAAACAGTATAATACATGACAAAATCCGTATCACACGCCGTATCATCCCTCGACCAATATCCGCCCTCGGGCCAGAGGCCCTCGTGCTGATATTGGTAACTCGGGATGATACCGCATGTGATACGGATTTTGCCATGTATCATTCCCTATATACACAAACACAGGGCGCTCATCAAGTCAATTGTATGAAAAATAATGAGATGTTGGCACTATAAACACATTTGGAAATAACTTCCCTCTTCAAATAAATAAAATAAGATTCCAAAATTTGAAAGTATGATAATTCATCCATATGAGAAATTCTCTCGAAAACAAGTATACCATAACTGAAAAAAAAAATATATAGAGGGCACACATTTCTAGCATGGGGAATCATTATACGCCCTCCACACTTAATGCAGGAGGTTGTGTTGTATGTATTACGATCGTCGCTATATGGACTGGTATCTTTTTTGTATATATCTGTATTGGGAGAGGACCTCGACAATGTTGTACAACGTAAGTCCCATCCTGACTTTTGCTAAATATGTTGCAAATAAAAACTACAACAACAAAAAAATCAACAACAGAAGTTACTGCAATTTACTTTGCTGCAAATGTTAATAACACAAGCAAGGATGGGCTTTTGCAATTATCTGTAATCTGTCACAGGTCGTAAAGTTTTTTCACTTTGCTTTTAAATTAAAGACAATTGTTTACATTTTAACACACACACACAAATTATGGAAATCTAGGTCTTTCTGTCTTGAAGACTTAAGAATAATTTGGAAACAATGTATTCATTGGCGGATCCAAGGGGAGGGGCCTCAGGTGGTTGGAAACCCCAATTTTTTGACAATTATTTAATTTTAATTAATATCCTGATGTTTAACTATAAGAAAGCCGATGCCTCTTTTGGCGGACTGATAGTGCCAATGGGTATTCGCCATCCCAGTAGTCAGTACTTCAGTGCTGGCCCGAAAACCGATTTGATTTTGAAACTTGCATTAAATTTTAAGAATACTTTGCTTAAAACTAAAGAGTATCTCCTTCTTGCATAGCTCTGTCCTTAGCTGATTTTGGCTTTTATATTTAGATCTTATCGGTAAGTTGTTCTCCATCATTTTTTGCATATTTTTCTGACTATGATTTCCAAATGGTTTTATCTGATCTGGAGAGACAGAAGTTGTCGACATGGCTATATGCAGAAACTACAGTAACTATATATATATATAAGACAAAATTCAATTGCTTGCATAAAAAGTCAACATGTGGGCATTAATTGGTATGGACAGTCATTATATAGTCAAAGATGGCCACCAGAACTGACATCAGCGGAATTATTTGTCCGACCTCTCCTGTTAATCCACAAACTGCGAGTTAACTGAATTGTGCGCCCTTTGTAATATTCTTAAAATGACTAGTTACTAGCGTATTTTTTTAATATATTTTTACTTGATTATTTATTTTTTAAAACTGGTTGGACCTGTATGGAATAGCCGTTCATTTTTCTTAATCCTCAAACAGATGCATTTTCGCAAATTCACTTGGGCATGATATAACACCTGGTTTTGCAAGTAAGAAGAATTATTTTTCATTCTGCATGCAGGCGACTTTGTGGCTAAGTTATTTTTAATAAAAAAAATGACAAACGTTGTAAATAAACGGACAAAAAACGGAAAATACAAAAAGACAAAAAAGACAAAACAAACCAAAACAAACAAAAACAAAACGAAACAAAAAAACACTGCCTTAAATGAGTTTCCACATTAGCTGTAAAATATATAAGTAAAAATTAATTATTGGTTTCTTAACCTTATTTTAAAATTGTAAAGCTAATTCATTGATAATACAGCAAAATATAATCTTTCATCAAGTGTGTAACATCGTAAAAGATTATATTGTTCTTGAAATACGGAAGATTTTTTAAAGTTATTATCTAATCATAAAAATGTTACATTATTGATACGCTAATTATCTTTATCTAGTCAAAACACTTAAATTAATTTTTAAGTTTTTTTTCAAAATGTTTTGATAATGAAAAACACGCGTATCTTTTGTACATCTGTTACAATCAATTATTACCAGGTAACATATGTTATTCTGAGCAATTAATTACTTAATTAAGTAACGGGATGAGTTTGAGTTTCTAACACTCTATACACTCAGCAAATCTCAACCTGTTGTTTTTGCGTACACAATTTTTATATAAAACTGTAGCATTTTTAGGATAATTCACACAACTTGTTTTTACATCTAAGACATAAAACCACTTAATTATCACAGCAAATTAATATTATTTACTTATACAGAATTACGTACAATGAAGGACAATACCATGATTCTACAAGACAATTTAAACTCAGTTGTTTCCGGTGTACAGGCATTGTCGCTTTTATCTAAAATGGTATGTACTAAATATTTTATCTGAATTTATCCTTATTTTTGCATTAAACGATATTTTCGATTTTTTATTTTAATATATGCGAGCTCGCACATGTGGTATCATGAATAGAAATAAGCAAAAAATCAAAATACAAAAAATAAAAATATATGATCATTTTGAAAAATTTCATCCAGGATGTGGCCATCTTGTACAAATTTACCAACCGACAAAAAAATTTGCAAAAAAATAAACATTTATTCACGACTTACTATTTACCGATATATTGCTGCCAAGGCCAATGTCAGGCATCCCGAAAAACTGATCATTTCGCCCTTCAATATGATTCACGATTGCATTTGCGGTTCAGAACACTTAAGGGCGAGATTAGTAATTTAACTTTTATAATACTGTAGAATCTGGAAGCCAGAATATCTTTTTTCTAATTATTTGCAAGGCGATTATAGGGCAAGAATATTAATTTTCACCTTTATTCACGCCAGACTATATATTTACAAACACTGATAGACCCCATCAAACTGAAACGGTCGTCCCACTACATTTACAGACTCAATTTTTTGTTACCTTGTCATATTGTCACCAAGCCCATTTATCCAATACTTATTTAATGGTGAGAATGCACATTTTCGGGACACGGGAATCCGAAACACATTTATTTTCTTGGGAAATCGGGATTTGAAGGTGATTTGCTAATGATTCCAGTGTCTGCTCTAATATCCCACCCTGATACAACAAACTTTTACCCGGTTATACCCGCAACATGAACTCGAAATTATTACAACAGTAAAATCATGAATAAAGTCGCCTTGTGAATAATATGTTGACATTATATTAGTCCCCGGAGAGTCATCTCAATAATATATTTTTCCTTATTTCCTTACAATAATTTCGCGATTATAAAAATATGAGTTTCATGAAAGTGATAGATATTTTTAGCTCATGTATGAATAACTTTTTAAATGTTTTTCTTTCTACAGATCAAAAGGAATGATGATGCTGATATCATTGAAAAGAATAACGTCACTGAAATTCTTCGACAACTGTCCAGAGCTTTGGTGTCTACACAAAAGAATAACCTTGATACATCATGCCAATTTACAAAGACATCAAAGAACCTGACTCACAACATCCTGTGCAGCATTGATGGTAATGATGTTGACACTGATGAGGATGAACAGATGCCAACAGACACCGAATCCTTGGACAGCGACAGCCAATCAGAGCCAGATGTAGACTACCAGGAAGAACTTTTGTCAAGAATGATGTATTATGGGAGATACGATACGACGGAAGCGCAAACACCAGTTTCCAAGAAATCACCTGTTCGGGCCACCACTTCAACACCTTTGGCTTCGTCGACAATGCTGGAGGACTGTACTAAGTCATTGATAAGAAACAACAACAGACGAAGAAACCGATCCAAACCATTAGCGTCGTCTACAATGATGGAGGATTTGGTAGCCGACATTCAACAGAAACAAGCAGAAAAAGAATCCAGTTTTGTGACCTGGTCTATCGATGACAACACAGCATCCGTGAAAGAGTACTACAGGCGACGTTTTGAAATGTCAAGCGACGAATCATCGGAGTCCGATAGCGAAGATTCAACAAAACTTTGGATGCCTTCAAAGAAAGACTTGTCCGCCATTTTGAACTCCGATGACAATTTATGTGAAAGTTTTGATTCAGATATTTCAACAGAAGAATTTTGCAACAGCAACATTAAATTTCCACGAACAAGTACTTCATCCGATCTGCTCAGGAACACCGCTAAAAAATCGACAGATATCATCAAATACCAAAAGAGGAAAAAGTCAAACAGTAAACAACCTATGTCAAAATTATTATTTATGATAAGGAATATCAAGAGAAACATATCCAAAAAACGTTCATCCAAGTAGAGTAGAAAGTTGGAATATATTGTGATAAAAAAACCAAAAAACTTTTTGATGCCCTGGAACACATAAAAGAATATTTTGTTATTGCTTGCTAAAATAGTGCTTTGTTAATATATATTTGTTAGTGTGCTAGTGTATTAAAATTTGAAAATATTAATAGATTTTTCTTACTTCATTCAGAAACAGTATGCTAGGTTTTGTCAGGAAAAGAACACTAGAATAATAAGTAAAATAACGTAAATACAATTCAATTAAAAACGGTTTCTCAAACCTAAGGTCAGCAAAAGAGAATAGAGTATGGAAGTTCAGCAATGACTGTAAATAAAACAGATTATTATATAGATAGCAGTGATTTCTCGAGTTTTCTCAATCAAATAAATCTCATATTTTCACTCAGTGAAATAAACAATTTATTTTCACTCTAGGAAATGACGTTACAAAATTATTGTCAATGTAAACACATGGCGCATTGATATTAAAAGATAATTCCCAAAAATTGCATCCAAAATCTGTTAATAGATTTGAAAATCTATATAATAATAAGTATAACTAATCAACCGTGATGAATATCAATAATAATGTCACTCGTGTCGAACAACGCAACGGATTAAACTCGTTTTGGAACAAGTTCCAAAACTCGTTTAATCCTGCGTTGTTCGGCACTCGTGACATTAATATTATTGATATTCATCACGGTCGATTAGTTAAACTATAAGTTCTTATATTAGTCTATTTTTGAAAAAAAACATGGAACAACGACACCTTTCTTAGTTTTACCTTTTATGAACAAACACAAGTTTCTCAGATTGGAATAAAATCACTATAGAGATAAAATTAACAGTTCAACCATGTAGCTTCAAGATTTAACGATTTCAACAAGCATACCAGTACATTTGTATGAAGAAAACATTTTTTAATATGGCAATTCGACAACTTATGTATCACCAGAGTACAAGAAAAGAAATGAACTGAAACTTTTTATGTAAAGACTTAATATTATTGATTTATATAGCAAACATAAATACTTATGAAGTAACTGAAAGCGATGTACATGGCTTAATGTAACATCTTGGTTACATAGTAACACTCCTTGACCACTCTATCCATTTCAATTTTTGTCAATCGACTTGCTAATTAACTTATTTATCTTAAGGAAGAAATGATATTTTTTCATTCCTGGAATGTATCTGTTAGAAAAATAAAAATATATGTTGGGAGACAGCTTTATGTCATATAAATTAGACATGGTAAGAAAAGGGGGGCAAGGGGGTCCCATAACAGCCTAACAGCAAATTGATTTTTCCAATAACAGATAACAGATAATTCAAATAAGTGATAACAGCTAACAGTGTATATCAAGTCAATAACAGCTGACATATAAATGTGAAACTTGGATAACAGTTATCTTATAAAAATAAAATTTTCTTGTCGAGAAGATATACATTCATAAGCCATAATTGTTCATCATGAACATGTTCATTGACTTCATTGTCAACAAGTGTGGATCGTATAACAAGGCAATAAAAAGTCCCCTATCGGTAGAATTTAAGAACCTTAGTGAGCAAGCTCACATACCCCACGCCCCCACACATCGGATAATCCTGCATTATCTCAAAATTATCAAAAAATGAAATCCAAGTAGTTTGCACATCTCTTACAGATGAACAATCATCCTGTAAAATATCTTAAAAACTGTAGCAGGATTTATCCGGGCAAATGGAGTACCCTGTAAACTTCCTATCTTATAAACTGTAGGAGGAGTTATCCGTACAAATAATGTACCCTATATGCAATATAATGCATAAAAATGACAAAGTTCAACAATGTGTAGTTTTTTGAAAAAATATCAAAAATCAAAATCCAAGTAGCATGCACATCTTTGATATGTGCACAATCAACCTGCAAAATAAAAACTTCCTAGCTTAAAAACTGTAGGATGAGTTATCCGGACAAATAGTGTACCCACTTGATGACGGACGGACGGACGGACTGACGGACGGACGGACTGACGGACCAGTCAAAAATTATATACCCTCCGCAACTTTGTTGCGTTGTTTATCATAAGGCTTTATTACACCAGCAAAAAATGGTAAAATATGTTTTCTAAGTCCAAGGCCCAAAACTCTGCCAAAAATCAGTGGACCCAAACCAAACTTTATCTTGGTCTGTAACTCATTAAGGTAGACTCACATACAAAATATCAGATCAATACCTGCAACACTTTAGAACAAAAATGTGGAAAACTGATATTTTACTAAAATTTTCAAAGTCCTAGGCCCATAACTCTGTCACAAATCAGTGGACAGGAACCAAACTTTGTCTGTAACTCACTAAGGTAGACTCACATACAAAATATCAGATAAATATCTCCAAAGGTTTAGAAAAAAAATGCGGAAAACTGATGCAGAACTGACAGACGGACGGACGGACAGGCAGAGTGCAAACCTAAAGTCCCCTTTGGCTATCGTCGGTAGGTGACTTAAAAAGTACTTTATTTGTTAGTCATTATCATTGTACAAGGCGAAAAATACTATAGCCCTTAACTTTTTTTAAATGTCTTGAATTAGGCTATTTGAATTTTTCAGACACTTTTACAGTTCTACCCCTCTAGGAGTAACAGCTCGCATGAAGTCTAATTCTTTTCGTGAATAAAATTATTGAGTCCTATCTCAAGGCTGACAAACTCAAATGCCACAAGAAGTATTGTCTTATAGTTATGCTAAGAATGAAATGCGCAGTTGAATATGTATTACATTGTCTTACTGCTTTGTGTTTTATCAACATGTTTTTCAGTTGATTCGAACAACTTTCAAAAATCAGTACCCCCCCCCCCCCCGGGAACCCCGGGGTATAGAAATAGGACCTAGTATCTTCTGCTTGCGGGGTATGACCCCTCTTAAACGGGGCTGACTCCGAGGGAACCCTGGGATATAGAAATAGGACCCAGTCCGTGGTTGTGCGGGATGAATAAATACACAACCCATCATTTGGATGGGATGTAAACTCAGGTCCACGTATTGGAAGAGATGCCACGTTTCCTGTACGTTAAAGAATTCTTGTAGCAAGCTCTTTTTGAGTGCTCCGTAGGTAATCAGCTACAAGGCTAAATTCCCCGCCCCTTTCGATTTCACCCCACTTTTCCAGTGGCAGTCAGAATTTCCCGTCCCATGACCCTTTCCATACCCCAAATTGATTATTTATTAACAAACTTGTTCTCCTCTTGATATAGCAGAAATATTGCTCAGTAGACGTATGAAACAATATTCAATCAATCAATCAAAAATCAGTATGTATGAATTTTCATTGATTAAATTTTCTTTTCTCATCATGCAGCTATCGGTGTTCAATTTCACTTCTTGTATGAGTGTTTTTCAATTTCAACTCTTGTCTTAGAGATGAATTATTACTCATTCGACTAATTTAACATAAATAGTCTATTCTGATTTCTATATAGTTCAGTATTTGACTGTTTTTCTTTTTTTGAAATCATATAGCTACTGTCTACAACTGTATAACTTCTCAGTGGCGGATGTAGGGGGGGATGGCGCGCTCCCCTTAGGTTGGAAAATATTTAAAATTCCTAGGGTTTTTTTTAAAAATGGGTTCTGCCGCCCCCCCCCCCTTTGCAACAAATTATGGGTCGGGCCCCCTCTTAGCAGAAAGTCTGGATCTGCCACTGCTTCTTCGTCTACATTCTAGTTAATCAAGCTAATCTTTTCTTGGAATTTGAGCAAAAAAGTCCCAAAACACCGTTAAATTATATGATATTAAAAAGGGCAATAAGTATATAAAGTTCTAAGAAAAACGTGTCAAGTCTTGAGGTTATAAAATGTATGTTGTGATGGGAGTTTATTTTAATTCAAATTCCCGGCACCTGAATTGGTTTTCAGGGGCTGCGGCTACATAGCTGCCGGGTGCGTCCCCAGTTGGTGGATAGGGGAATGCCCTGTCTATGCAGGGCAGTCAGATAGTGATACAGAAAGCCTGAATGCGAACCTTTGTAGCCAAACTGTGTGGAGGAATGCAACGCTCCATGCAGTATAAAGACCCCTTCTATATTGTCTAAAGAGGGCAGAGTCTCTGATAGAAGGCTAATTTTCCTGTCCCTACCCATTTCTCCCCTTTTCCAGTTTCCAGCGGCAATCAAACTCGTTGTCTCTTCCATAATTGCTTCTTTTTTCTCTTACTTATATTTTTTGATTAGCTTTGATTAATTGTTCTTGTCCTGATATAGCTGTAATATTGCTCACTGGTCATTAAACTATTAACTAATCAATTAATTTATTTCAAATTGAACTTTAAAGAAAAAGCTGGTCATATTAAGCACAGCAAATAAAAAGTTGAATTACAAAATCGACTGAATACTAACAACTCATACAGTTGTAGGTAATGGCTGTAGGCGCGGACGGGGGGGGGGGG
>MJUU01053787.1:194580-208815 GCA_002080025.1 Modiolus philippinarum | reverse complement strand
CCACTTCCCATCTAGACCGATTTCTTTCAGTCCTCCGATATACCCTCTTCAAAATAAAACATGTTAACACGAACATAACCTGGACGCATAGACAGTATAGTGCCACTTTTATAGTTCACCACGAAAATTTCTTGTACTTTCGTTTTAACCTTAGTTTCATCTTTTAAGCTCCATAATTATTTAATGATGCAAAGCTCTATCCTTAGCTGATTTTGCTTCACAATAAGTTCAAACTGGTTGTTTGTTCCCTATCAGTTTTTACATATCTTTGAGTTTACGGTCTTCCAAACGTTTCAACTTTATCTGCACTGAAGAGACATAAGTTGTCGAAATGCGCATATGCAGAAAGAAAATTCACAGTGACTTCGGTATTTAGTTATGTGTAATATGTACTGAAATTTGGTACCAAATTAAAGTTAATTTAATATCCTTTACAATGAACTTAAGTTTGAGCACTTTACGCCATTGAAATTATCTGGGGATACAAAAAAATATTACCCTCAGACAGCAAAAAAATTGCGAAAATGACGGTTTTAGGCTGTCGATTCCTTTCAGATAAACAACCCTCGTCATTTGATCTAGTAACTTATTTAAAAAAGAAATAGAAAAAATGTGCCATATGCATAAAAAAAAATGTTTGTGCCAGAATAACTGGGGCATAGGGTTGTCAGCATGACATATATATATATCTTACTTCTTGTAGCTTATTTCACTTTTTAAGTACTAAAATATTAAAATTCGTATGTTTTGAAAATATTTTTGTCATGGTTCCCAAATTGTTTTTTTTTTCCATAAATTTCAAATATCTGGTAGGGCTTGCACAAAGAAATTCAAATATTAAAGAAAAATTAGGGGTTAACGTACATTTTTTTCGAAATAAAGGTTAAAAACCTCTCAAAAATCAAATTTTACGTCCATTTTGTCGAAAACTTAATTGACGTTATTCCGTACCTTTCAACGTCGTTGCTCAAGTTATAAACGTCAAGCAGAATTCTCCTCTTATATTTGTTTTGTGGTAATATAACAAATTATATATAGCAGGTTATAAAAATTATTCAAAATACATTGTGCGGACTAAGGGGAAAAAGGGGTGTGTACCTCCCATCCCCTTTAAAAAAATATTAAATTTTGAAGGGATCCGCCCCACATCATGTGAAAAAATTAAAAAAAACAATAAAAAGCATAATACTTATGCATAGGGTTTACGTTATTTCGTTAATTCATTTTCATTGTGAACGCTAAAAAAAAAAAAAAAAAAAAAAAAAAAAAAAACTAAGTATATTTTTTACATAGATTAATTTGGTATTTTCAATAAATGCATAGGCGGATCAATAGAGTTTTTTTGGGTTGGACACACTTCTCCCGGAAAATATTTTAATTTTTGTGCAGAACATAGGCGAAAATTGGCAAAAAGAAGATTGCCTACATTAAAAACAAGTCTGGAAAGCCCTTGAACCCATCTTTTTTCCAAGGGTGTATCCAGCGGTGAAATGAACTCTTCTATTCTACTTACATGTACTAGTCTTTTTGGATTTTCCCCAAATTCAATAAACAGTTGTTTACAATATTAACCGTAATAGATTGAAGTAGAATATAATAGAGAGGTCCAAAATATAAATCCGGGAAACACACAGAAAATAAATATCCAACTGACTGGTTGGTGAACCTTATAGTCTTACATGTTGAAAAAGGCAAAAATCGTGTATCGGGTGAAACAAAGATGGGCGGGGGGTCCGGGATGTCGGATGAGAAGTTTTTAAGCTCGGATTTTCATGATTTATTCTTTTAGTAATAAATTCACAGTGAATTTGGATTTTATCAGTCTACACATGTATCACACAATGAAAAACCAAGGAAGTATCTACATTGTGCAAAGCTTTGTCTCTAGCGAAATTTCATGGTTCGCAATCATCTTGTTTTCCTGCATGATTAATTTCTTTGAGGGGCGAGAATTCAAATTTAGAAGTTGAATTTATCCAAGTAAGTTTTTCGGTATTTTTATAAGTCGGGAATAAAGCATACAGATATGCTAATGAAGCGGGGTTTTTGCCGGTTCTTATGTTAAACCATTTGAAATCAGTTTTAAAGGTAAAAAATATTAGATTCAGAGAGATTTTTATATCTACACGGAAATGTTTTCTTCACGATAAAATTTGGAAAAAAAATGCAAAAACCAAATAATTCTAAACAAAAAGTAACACACGCAGAGAATCCAACAAAATAGTCTGTTACAAAAGCCGGGAAAAAACGGAACATTACAGGTTCTTTGAAATTCCGTCTTTTCTGATCTGTAGATGTATGACGTTTTGACGATTGTAACGTCATTTTCGCGGAAAATTCAAACTATGACGTTACTGTATTGTAGCGTTGTAAGACACTACAATATTCGATAGATGTAAACATAAAAGTAAGAATGTTAAATTTTGGGGTGAAACTAATACATAACAGTGATAGATTATCAGGAAAGCTGTATACACTGTTACTTCAAAGGCATACATTCGAAATGGATTAGCTTTGTAAAATATATCTTGGACAACACGGGTTTTAGTTTTGTCTGGAATTGTCAAAAGGCCTGGATTATACAGAAATTAAGTTTCCTGTTAAAAAGATATTACAGGACCAATTCGTGCAAAAATGGAATAGTGATATTGCTAATTCATCAAGGGGTGAATTTTATAGCATATTTAAGTCAGACTTTGAATTAGAGAACTATTTACTTAGATTCTTTTATGATAACTAAACTTCGTACATGCAATTTATGTTTCAAAGGGATTGACGATGAATTTCACTATTTATTTATATGTCAACACGGGGCAAGCAAAATAGAAAGGAACAAATATATTCCACGTAACTATTACGAAAATCCATCCGAGACAAAATTGAAAGGTATGTTATCATTGTGCAACAAAGGGGAATTGGATAACATTTATTATAATATTTATCATAACGTTTGCCCTAATAATATTTTGTTGTGTTAATTACATATTATTTTATCATCCTTCCCTATGGCTATATAGCCTGCAGAGTGCGTCTGCAAAACCCGTATCTGGTTGACACGGATATATCAGAAGCTGACCTGGATATATCAAGCTATTCTCCCAACGTTTCAAAAGTAATAACTTTTTTTCAAGAGTTCACATGAAATCAAGCTGGTAAAAGTAAACATCTATTACATTTTCTCTTTTCGATTAGATATTCAAAACAGAGTCATAATTACACAATTAGATTAACTAGACGTCTAAAAAACTGCAGAAACTAGGTCACTGATATATTCTGCAGAGCTTCCATGTTTTCACATTATGACGTCATAAAAGCTCTAAGGAACGCCAGAATAACGTAACAACCAGGTTGCTGCAACATTCAAAATCGGCATGGTTCCGAGTATTTCGGTTGAAAAACTCGTCCGTTTACAAAACGTTTTGTGATAAAATGATTAAAAACTACAAAATATGCTATATGCAGCTGAAAAATGTTGAAAAGGCGAGAATGACGTACATGTATATGTCAAATTTCCCGTCTGACTTTGAAAGTGTGATTTCATTGTATCAGTAAGCATATTGGTTACTTTAAACCTCCTTATCTTAGAGCTTAAACCTTCTTACAATTTCCCAACCTTAATCCTTTTTACACCATAAAGTCACGAATTTGTCCAACTCACGTGACAGTGGCTCGGCGCTCGTTCTAAAGATCTATCCCAAGATCATCCAGAAATCAATCTGAGTGTTGTACAAAGCCTATTGTAGACATGGAAGACGAAAGTGGATAATATTGTTTAAGATACAGAAAAATTAGAAAAAAAAAAAAAAACAAAAGACCGAAGTTACTGTTAATCTAATTTCTGCATATGCGCATTTCGACAACTTATGTTGCATCAGTGCAGGAAAAAATGATGTGAGAATATTTAACATAAAACAGCGGAAGTAGAATACCGAAGGAACAAGGGAAGTGATGATTACAAAAATCAAAGTCCATAGACATGGCAAAAACGGAAACAATGAAAACAAAAACAAAACAAGGACGTGAGACAGTCACAATGCACAGAAATAAAAAGACGATATTCAGAACTAAACCACTCATAGTGTGAACTCAAATGAAAATCGAGAGTGACAAAAGGTGTTTCGGAAGAGTAAGCATGTTCTGCCCCGCTAACGATATCCGTCACATTGTCAGTGAGGCGTATCTTGTTTTGAAAGATCTTTTTGCAGGTAGATTGGTTAATGTCATTTTAACCTTGAAACAAAACCAATTTAAATCCATGGAACATGTTACTTCTCTAACCCACAAACAGTACCAAGGTAAATTTGAAAAGCTAATTTCTATAGTATTTAAACATTCAAAAGGACAAATTGGTAGTAAAAAAGACAAAACTTTAAGTTTACATTTGATATACAAGACAACCCAAAAACTAAAGTTGATCGTGTGAACTCCATTAAAACCGGGAGTGACGTCAGGTGCTCCGGATGGGTACGCATGTCCTGCTCTCTAGCGGCACTCATCAAACTACCAGTGAGTCAAGCCAGGATTGACTCAAAACCGGTTATGTCAAATCCGGGAAGACGTGCAATCTAGCTGAAAATGGTCGTTTTTATATGGGAGACAGATACTTCATATCTTTCAATGATGTCAGGGCGACGGACATAGAATTTATGTAGAGTTGAATGAACAAATGCCTGACATAGCAGGTCTTGTCTTTGCACTATTCAAAAAGTTACTGTATAAACTACATAATCGACAGAAACGAATCAACTGTGAAATGTACACTCCATAGGCTAGAGTGGCTTTAATATTGCTGCTTAGAAAGGGAAAGTTTACAATTTTGAAGCTAAAATCATCACGTTTGTCATAAAGCTTAGATTTCAAACATCAACCTTTACCAATGCATATCAAAAGATCTAAGTACGAAGTTGAAGTAGGTGTATCAGTAATCTCTTTAATTTCAAGCTCATTGGGATAGATCTGGTGTAAATATTCCTTAAATTTTGGATTTTTTAGAGAAATTACATCGTCTATGTAGCGGAAGCTGAAATTAAAGGATTGTGCTAGATGTTTTTGTTTTTCTCTGTCAGTCCTTGTAAAAACTTGGCCTCATACGAGAAAAAAAAGAAACCAGCTAAACTGTGGCGCGCAGTTAGTTCCCATAGAAATCCTGATTGAATGGTGGAAAACGCGGCCTCAGCATTCGATAAAAATATTAAGTAGCTGAACACATTACACATTACACAACAAAATAATTATCCAAATAACACTAGAGGGCGCTGTTACATTTATGTCCATATGCACTTGTAGAACTAGGATTTTCATCGAAACAACTAGCAAACTAAAAAAGCTTAAATTCGATTGCTTTGTGCTAGGCCTCAAGACAGTTCTAAAGTAAATGTATTTTTTCCTACAGGGTTAAGTGAATGTCTTGTGTAAAAAAGAGACTTAACACATGATATCTAATAACACAGGAAATGGTGAATGAAAGGATATGGAGTAAATGCACATGAGACAAAGTCTCTACAAATACATGGTAAAAAACAAGCAAAGGAACAACGCTTTTATCGTGTTCTTCATCTTGAAGTAACCAGGAGGCCTTCTACAATGAGCTTTGCTCATACCTCATAGTAACTTCAAGACGGCCCCGAGCACCGGTTTGAGCGGAATTCTTTGCTAATTGTCGAGCAACGCTACATCCATGTCTTCATTGGTCATGGGTGCGGGATCGTCAACAAACATTAATTAAACTGGCTTAATTCTAACCAGTGTAACAAATCTAGATTTGGAGTTTCATCGATTTTCTCAAATAGATGATCTGTTTTCAATTCCATAATATCTTTAGTATTCCTAGGTTTATAATTTGAGGCAAATTGTCTCAATATTAAGTAAGATTAAATAAACAGCCAATCATTCTTTCGCCAGTTTTAGACAGGGGTTAAACAAATAGTTTAACACTATTTGATGTACCTAATTTCGCTGAAGAACAGAACTCACATCAATAAAAGACCCTGCACCAGGGATGGTGCAGGATGATTGTAATCTATTACAATTTTTGAAGAAATTGAAAGTAATTGCAATTGAGTTTTATTTCAATTACAAGTATTTGAAAATATTTAAATACAATTTGAAAAATTGATGTAATTGCAATTACTTTTCAAATACTTACAAATACATTTTCCAAGGTGTGTGTTGTAACAATCAGTCTGAACAATTTTGAGACAATAAACGAAATTATTTCAAGATTAATATAATTGGACATGTCACATATTTGCAGTGATTATTAATCATTAATTATTATAGACAATCAGTGAATTTACACAAAAGACAAGCTATTTCCATGGCTCAGGCACTTATGGCCTCAAAGACAAGGTGTCTTATTATGTTCCCATAATATACATGTATTTCTGATTTAATTTTAACTAGTTTAATAGTTTTAAATATAAAGTTTTTCCACTCATGACTTCACTGAGGGTATTTGCCGAAATAAACATTGTATGCAGCTAAGCTCTTGTAGAGAGACCATTTAGAAGGAAACATTGATAAGAACATTGCAGAATGGATGATAAAAATTTTGACGAATTATGATGAAAAAAAAACAAATACCGGGTCAGTCTACTTTGTCTTGTAATCTCATAGTTCATATCTATTTGAATTTACTCAATGTGACGTTACATTTGTTCATGCAAACTACAAAGAAAATGTTAATACAATCTATGATTTATAACTACAGTAGACTCTGGAAATAATATTCTATTACACAGAGTATAATGTTAAAAGATAAATTTGATGATGAATGCAATAGCAATGTATTCAATTACTTTTTAAAAGTATTTGAAAATATCAAATACTTTTAAAAAAAAAATCACTGTATTTGCAATGTAATGTAATTTGCAAAAAATGCCATGTAATTGAAAGTATTTAATTACTTTTTGAAGTAATGGAACACAACCATGCCCTGCACATTACAAAAAAATCTTTCCACTACTCGAAACGTAATTTGATGGTACCGCATTTTCAAATGCCGAGCAAAATTCTCCATCTTCAATGCGTTTCACAAATTTTTTTACTGATAAACCTGTGATTGTCTCGAATTATATTTGAAATGTTTCTGGCAGGACATTAAAAACCATCCAGTCTATCAACCTATCATAGTTATTTCGCCACCATTTATAACATCGTATACAGCTGTTACCGCAAAAGAGTAGTTCCACGGCATGAGATAGTAGATTTATCCCAAGAGGGAGTAGAATTTTTTCACAGCAAGATAGCTTGGCAAGTTTTAAAAGAACACATTTACTGATAAGGCATATATGCCACGGAACATCTCAGTTGATATGCTCGTTTGTTATGTTATTAGAAATTCATCTGATTATTTCTTCTCAAACACTTCAGACTATTACAGGCGTTTGGTATGAGAAAGTGTTCTATAAAGTTTTACAGCGAACCAAACATCAGTCAGTCATGTCTATCGTGCAAAGCCTTAGACTGGCATCAAAGCCATCACTTTAATTCATCACATTTAATTTCAAAGGTCATGAAAAATTATTTAAGTAATATCACAGACGAATATCAACACGTCAAGCATGTGAAAGAGTTCGGATGTTATTATAACATGACACAAAATGTATATCAAAATGTTAAATTGTTTTATTCGTAATTAAATAAATTCTTGATATAAAATATTGCCTTAGGATCTTTATTTTCAAATGAGTAGGAATGTAATGTTTTTGCCATTTGTATAGCATGTGCTCATTGTATCGCGGGTTCCATTGTACTGTTGTATCGCGGTGCCGAGTTAATTTCGACACCATCTTGAAAAATTGAGTACCGCAATATTATGGGTCCCAACTATACATTGTTTGGGTTCTAGTGCTGCTGATGAGGAATAAATTTCCGAAATGGCCATACAGCTCATTAAAATTATTGCAGTTCGAGTTAACATATGTGTTATGGTCTCATGTTCATTTAATCAATATCCTTTCATAAAATGTTGAAATCAGAACTCGTACGCACTTCATTTTTCTGTTTCGTTTTATATATCGTTTCGATATAATGTTTGGCGTTTTATGTTTTATCTTGTCAACGGTTACTTATGATGAAATAAATAGTGTATTTTAACAAGTAAAAAGGTACCTTTCTCAGCCTGCTCATCTTCAAAATTTCAAAACTCCCATGACCTGCCGCTTTTTTCTGGTGACTTGCATTCTGGGATATATCCATGGTGTCCTGGGATAAATCTTTGAACACATAGCATTCAAATTCAAGACTTTCATTGAACATCATTTGAACACAGAACGTTAAAAAATGAACAGCTCACAAGCCAAGACGGAAATAATAACCAAAATGGGACAATATTCGAAAAAGTGATGTAGCAATTTTCTATGAATAAGATAACATGGTTCACGGTCACAAGAGTAATAACGAATAACCCCCGGAGAATTCACAATTAGCCATGACAACAATAAAAAGACCCTTAAGCATATATGTGGGCATCATGTAACGTATAGTTGTTATCAAATTTAAACAGTAAGTCTTGATTATTACTGTCAAAAGTCATTTTTGCCTTATATATTTTGGTGATAAAAATACACTCACATTTTAAACACCGTGTATTAAAAAATATAATAAAAAAAAACCAAAAAAAAAAAACCAAAAAACAAAAAACAAAAACAAAAAAACAGAAATTCATCGATAATAATTACTTTTTCATCACATAGTATTGCCATTTTATTGACGAAACCATGAAATTTTGTTATCTATTTTTAGACATCAAAATGACATGTTCATTTCATATGGTTTTGTTATTGGATGAATGTTAAACCTACATTGTTTTCAATATTTATTATAAAAGAACCTTAGAGACACAACTTTGACTACTCATTATCACACGATAGTAAGCGCACCAGTCATTAATATCAAGTGTTAATGCATTGCAAACTATCAAACAGTAATGTCATAATGAAAAATAAAAAAAAACCGCAGTAAATAGCGAATAAAAGCAGTTATATTGTATAAAGCCCTTAATCCTTTATGTCAATTAAAACAAAGTTTGCATTTTAAGGACCAGTACATTTATGAGGATGCTTGAGATTATAAAGATTTACATTATGGCACATACTCTTCATGCTTTACTAGTTGAATTAGCATGGCTTCTTTTCTAAAACTCTTCAGTAACTTGACTCTATTTTGTCAATCATATTTCATTGTTTCCTCCTCTTGTATAATAAGCAGGTCAATGTATTCGATGTCACTAAGAGGATTTGGCTTCAGTTCAAGTTTCTCTGGGTCGTTGATATAACTTTTGATTTTTACTATTTTGTCAAAGACTTCTTCTTTTAACTCAATGAACGCTTGTTTCATTGTGTGTAAAACAGCTTTCCTGTTTGCTGCTTCACTTTGGGCGATGCTGTATTTCTGTTTGATGTTCTCATATGTTTTGACTAATTTTTTAAGTTCAATTTCCAATCGAAATGGGGCATTTTTGTGTTGCTCCCAGGAACATTTTTTGGGACACACACCGCAAGTTCCCTCTATCGTCATTGCTGCGCAGCCGTATTTGTGATCGTCTTCTGGAATAAAACAAGGATAGTGGCATGTATTGTTGCACTTGACGGAATTCGTTGTATACTCCCCTAATCGTAATTTCAATTCAGTCATCAAAGCTTCCTCAACCTCGTAAGTGAAGTTTGTATTTGCCTCGATTTCATTTTGATGCTGCTTCAGTACTTCCCCTTCCGCTCTAATAGTATTCATTTTTGTCATTCCAACAAATGTTTGTTTTTGCAAACCTTCAATCGTAACTTGATGTAAACTACGTGTACGGAGAACTTCAATGGACAGTTGTAAGCTTTTTGCCTCAATTGACTTTATGTTTGAAAAAACAATTCAAAACTTTCTGTTCCCATTTTCCAATACATTTGATCAAGTCCGTCTTGTGGCATCAAGGCATTATTTGCAAAAAGTGCAGAACTCTTAAACTTAAAATATGAATGAAAGGGAACGGTTGCTATGGTCATTGCTTCGAGTTTTTTTCGCATCTGCGAAAGTAGCCAAGACCAAGATATTGTTACGGATGTCTTTGCCAAATTATGCCATAACGGAATCAAAAACATACCGTTGTGAATGAGTAAGTCTTACTGACGAGGACGGTGTAACAAAACAAACGCCGTCAATTGTTTGAATGCCATCGTCTCCATTAGCTGCTCAACTTGAGATACTATTTCTTTATCTCTCATTTTACCTATTGTATCTTGGAAACCAGGTGTATCAATAACATTCAAGGTTATATCAACAAGATTTCTGTGTATAATTGGTATCCTGTTAGTTGTTATCCACTCTGTTTGAGACAAAGCCTGCAACGAAATAACAACAAAATCTATCAAGTGTATTTAAATTTAAATAGAACACCATCCCAATTAACACTGAGTTGGCTAAGGACTCGTTATTCCATTACTATAACATGCTTTTAAATAACAAATTTGGACAATAACTTAGAATTCTAATCAATATTTATGTAACAGATCATTTAATTGGTCATAACTGACCGTCAATTACACTATGTACATGCCACGGACAAAATAGGTTCCCTGTCTAATCTGGTGTTTGTCCACTTACAGCTACTTTGAATACAAATAAAACACAAAAGTATTGATAACAGATGGCCAAATCTTGATTTGACTGTCACAAATTACGTTTACACAGTTTACTGCACTTTTGAGCAATAAATCTACGATTGACACCCCCGACATCCAAATAATGTACTCTTATTGCTCAATTACAATGCAATCAGAGTAATGTAAAATATAATTATGGTCGGAAAGTATCTTCCATTTAAAGGTTTTGTTTAGGAGAATGTTATATTTATATTTAAATTATCTCTCATATATTTATGTTTGCAGTTGAAAAACAATATATACTACTCAACAACGGTTTAATTTATATATATTTTTGAATTTTGCAATTTAAAGTTTCTATTTCAATGAATAATTGACTGTTTTCAGCGCCAAAATGCATTTTCAGATTAATTTCGAAACGGACACGATGAAAACCCAGAATGGTAGTCTTCCGATAATCTAGTTGGCCGTCAACTGGTGGATTATTTAAATTGCTTGATGTCAATAATTAAGACATTTCATCAGGTAAATAACTTGCCATTTTAAAAGCTGGAAAACAATTTCTTATTTCGATTCCCAGTGCAATCCAAAATTAAGGTGAACAATGAATTAGCGAGGTCAAAACGTCGGTGTGGTTTTTTGCCCTCACAAGTCATTGTAAAGTGAAAAGAAGAGCAAACTAAAGAATTATGATTTTTTAGATTTTAGATTTTTTAAAATTTTGTCGGGAAACCGAACTTCTCTAGACTTTTCATTCACTTTGCATTTAGGTACTCAACCAAAAATCATGAAGCAAAAAATGCACATCAAAATTTCATGAAAGCAGGTCTCGTGCGACGTCGCAACGTCAGGATCACGCAACACGTGTTTAAAACTTACGAGAATTTTTGTTGAAAATACAAAAAATACCGAAGTTGCATAAAAACAGTAAATTTCGTTATGCGGGACAATGACCTTGACCGTGACCGGATAAGATTCAGAAATTGTAAAAGACATTTTTGGGCATAATATTTATTTTTACTTGCAAAAAATACATTTTGTGTTTGAATTGTGGTTTCTTCGAGAAAAGTAAATCGTTTCTTTTGTTGAATAATATGTATTTAGTAGCATAAATACAAGATTTATGCGAATTTGACACAAAAAAAGCGGCAAGGCTAGCTTAAGCTTGCATTGCAACTGTTTCTAAGCCTGATGCAAAGTGTCTCCATATTGAAAATACCATTAAATGTTTATTGTTTTATTATCCGGTTTACTTTTTATATCAATTCAAATATTTCTTTATCAAGTATATCAAAGAAGTGTTGATGTAAGCTGTAAAACATATGGTAAACATTAGAATGAAGTTTCTTCTAACCGTAGAAAACCATTAAGCGACAAATTAACAAGGGATTTGGAAACAAGTGTGATTTCCTTATATTAATCCATTTTCTTATATTTACAAATATAGCATTAACATAATACTCTTGGAGGTAAATCAATAATAGTGCATTTAATATAAAGCTGATATACATGACATGTATTTGTAGAGACTATCTCATGTACATATAATCCATATTCTTTTATATTTCTATAGGATTGATCCTGGTTATTGTGGTTGAAAAAAAAACTATACTGAAGTTAAATTTAGATGAATATTTCCAGAAAAGGGACCTGAAGCAGATAATTAGATAGGAGTTTAGAAGCGTTTGCTAACAAAAATAAATTTTTGAACCGAATAACTTAAAATAATGTTTTGTTCGTTTGACATACGTTCAAATCCGAAAAGTAACAATATAGCTGTTTACCTAACCAGGAAGTAGAAATTAGATATATATCTTTCTTGTTAAAAAGTCAAAATATTGCACTTTAAAAGGCAGTTTTCAGTAGTTTCAATGTCACCATGCAAGCAAGTAGATTGAACAAGATTTCTGGGAATTTCAAAATCTTAAGATCCCCTGGACAGAGATTTGCACTAAGCAGATATAAAACGTCAAAGTTTTTGCCATTTACGACGTAATATTGTTGAACATTATTATTGAAGAAATGTTATATTCGGTAGATATAGGAAATAGTTGGTGTCGAGGGGAACCATAAACTTTCCATTGTTCAAATAGCCAGTAAATAAGTATTTTATGATACCGTATCTGTCATGTTTTTAAAATCGAAAATCAACAGAAAAAAAATAAAATATGTGATTTAATTTTTTTCCTTTATAAAAAAGCGATTTAAAGTGTCCCGCATGTGGAACTGACACTCCCATTGACTAATGAGCGTCGTCACTGAAAAGTTTGCGAAAAGTCATCACAGTTCTATTCACTGATCGGTTAATAGTCTTTGAACTATCTACCGGTCTTTGCTCTATTTACCGGTAAAAGTTCTTTTCTGAACAATGGAAAATATATAATTTTTATGACTATAAATTTTACATAGAAAAAAATTGGAAAGGTATTATAATAAGTAAATATAACACAAACTTGATCATCAATCCTATTTTTTTCTTCCTGTGTCAAAACGATAACGGAAAATCTAAAGTAATCTTCCCATAACACACCACTGATATAATTTATCATTCCATCAATAAGTGTGCTCTTGCCAGATCCAGTAGCTCCAAACACAATAATGTTTTTTTCAAGGTGTCCTGCTGACTCTAAAACAAAAGAAAAAGATATATATTATGTTTAGTACATACACATGGTTTTGTAAACGAGGAAAAGTTTGTTTTTTTAGTATGTGATTCATGTAAATGCAAATTTAATCTGAAATCGCGAAAGGATTATGTTCACTAACAGTCCAAAATGACACAAAATTCAGTGTTTCAAATGAATGTCATTAAAGATTTGAAACGCATCATCAGACAAATTTGGATAAATAGATAACAGCACAAAAATGAATAAAATGAAATTGCAGTTTTCAATGATTTTGAATGTTTCTGGTCAATTTTTTGTAGAATGTTAATATGTAATTGGAACAGCCCAGCGTATTTAATCTATGGTTTTTGAAAACAGTCGTTTCGTTAACTGAATTTTTTTATGCTGGTATGCCCTAGAGGTTTATAATTTTGTGATATTAAAATGGCCAGGTGAGAAAAAAATCCGGTTAATTCTGCATCTTTATATGTCAAAAATATTTCCGTTACATGTATTTGTATAAAAAGTGGTAGATATATATGAAAAAGAAAGGAAATGGGGTAAATGTCACGGAGACAACATCCCATATCTAGGTTAAAACGACCCAAATCAAAGCATCTAGGGGTCACCGTACGGTCTTCAACACAGCGAGTAACCTCCTACCATATAGCAAGCCCTAAATGGCCCAAAAAAGGTAAAACAATGAATAAATCCATTGAAACAAACCACATCCAATAACCCAAATATCAAGAAACTAAAATTTTATAAGAAGACACGGACAAGCCAATTCAAACATATTCCTGACTTGAGACAGGCGCAAAAATTGCAGTGGGGTTAAACTCGTTTTCTTGGATCCAAACCCTCCCCTATGTGTGGTGAATGGCTAAAAATAAATACACAAAAAGACTCACAGTAAAAATCATACTAGAAAAAAGTCCAACTTATCAAGACGAGTACCCTTACAATGAAGTACATAAAACATGAAGACAATACACATAGGTATTGTCCGGACAAATGCTCGCAGTTACTGACAGTTA
>MJUU01053787.1:130773-193492 GCA_002080025.1 Modiolus philippinarum | reverse complement strand
TATATATATATATCACAGTTTTATTACATATATCATATTTGTAATAATTCGGAAACGAGACAAGCAGCATTTAATAACATTGACTTTAGGTGTCTCCATGGTATTATTTTCCAATTATAGACATTTGTAAAATTTTCTGTGTAGAAACATAATTGTATTATTGTTAAAAATATAGAATAACATTTTGGGGTCACCGTGCATTTAAGGACAAAAACTGAAATTGAAAATTTAAGGATTTCACAAAGAAATGATAGGAAAAATGATAATATGAGAGGAAAGCTATAAAAATCTATTATAGAATTTTTTCATCTTTGCATGTGTTTTGAAATGATTACATAGTTTACATATAAAAAATAAAAATTAGGGGTCACCGTTGAAATAAGAGAGATAAATTGCGAAATATTAATTTCTTTAGTGCTATCTATATGACATCTTTTATCAAAATATCTCCCTTGAATAATTTCTGTGTTCTGTAAATCCAGCAACAGATTTAAGGTAGTTCGACACTAATACACGGCGCATTCGATTGGCGCATTTGCGAAACACGAGTCGGATGCGGAATTGACTTGATTTTCAAACCGGAATATTCCTGTATTGGCCTATTCACTGTGACGTCATAATAGATTGACATACACTTTCCCGCGAATTAGCTCCCTTTTCCTGTAAATATTGTCTATTTCGAAAACTATATAAAATATCTCTCTTAATCGAACGGTGACATATAGATTTTTTTAGCGTAACAGAAAGCTTAATTGTATATCTCTGAAATATCAAAAAAAATTAAAAATTTATCTGATATTTATTTTACATGAAAGATGAACAATAAGCATGTTATCACAGTTCCCTATATATTCTTTGTAAATATTGCTGGAAAATACTGAATTTGGCCTCATTTTCAAAGCCAGATAACAGGAAAAGATGATCGGTGACATATCATTTTTATTTTATTTTTTGAATATATAGGTTAAGACCTACAAAATATCTTTAAAGAAAAAAATTCTGTCTGAAATTTGTATTAGGATCGAACTACCTTAAAGCACATGTGTTTTAGTTCACCTTTTTGGTACAAAAATGATGTAAATTAATGTGATAAGGAATAAAAAATTTAAATGTTTTGGAACTTTCCTTTCAGTCTAAATAATTATTTTGTTAAATTTCTTGATGAATGAAACCTTAATGAACAAGTATTAGACAACAATGGCGGATTAATACCACTCAGACACCTTAATTATAGATAATTGTCGTGCTTTTTGATTTTATGGTTTTTATAATTTTCTCCTTTCCCTAGTTTTGCTTCGGTATTTGTTTGCAGATGTATTCACAGTCAGTGCTTAGTATTTATTTTGACATTTTTCAAAATATGTTGTACTAGAATCCGAAATTTGTTTTTCTGTGGGTTGGTGCATAAATTTCACTTGGTGTCGGATAGACAGCATTTTTATTGCGGTCTTTATGTATGAACAGAAATGTTGTAAATCTTTGTAAAAGTATTGTTAATATCTCATGAACTTTATATAAAAGTCAATTTAAGTCTTGCTCGTCACATTATAAAAAAAAAACTTATCAAATAGCCTATGAAAAGTAATAGCTACAGAAAAAGTGTAACACAAGAACAATATTGCTTGGGTAAACAAATTCTTTTAACGAGTTCATGTATTTTTTTCTTTTTAAATGGTCAGTATTAGGCCAGCACCACAGACCCACACAGGAAGATGTAATGTTAAACAAACAACTTAAATGAACAATAGTTGTAACTACGAATAAATACTTACTTTGGTTCAGCCATTTAAGAATTTGTGTCTTCAAACTTTCTAAAAAATATTGATGTTAAGTTGAAAGAATATAACAAATTGTGCCACATTACACCATCGAAAGTATTGCTATTTCATGCATACCAGTTTAGATAGATGACACTTATTGCGGGTAGGTAATAAGATACCAGCCACTTTCTCAGCACGAGTGGACACGTTGATAACAGCACACCATAAATTGCTAGCCTCGAACATCGTAGATAAGCGTTTTCTATTGTTCTCGATGTTGAAAAACGAAAACGTTACGCCCAACGCTACGGTGACCGTATGAAATATTTGTTAATTGATTTGTATCTTCACAATCTCCTTTGGAAAAAAAGTTTTAAAAAATTGACGTTGAACACTGAGAAAGTTACAGTACAGATTACCCAAAATTTTCAGTGAAATATCTAACGGCTTAATGTATTACCTGCCGAGACCATACATAATTAAAAAGTCAAATGTTCAGAGAACAACTGCAAGGTCTTTTCCCGTCAATTTTATGTTTCGTTATTTCTTATGTTTGACCAACCATAAATGAAGATCTTAAAAAGGGGAGTATTTTTGCAACATAATGTTTTCATAAATTTTTATCTTTTCCGAGATATGGCGATAACAAAATTTTGAATGGCAGCCATTTTGAAAATGGCGGCCGAATTTTTTTTGACCAACCAGAAATGTAGATCTTCATGAGAGGAGTATTTTTGCAACACAATGTCTTCATAAATTTTTAATCGTTTCCGAGATATCGCGATAACAAAATTTCGAATGGCGGCCATTTTGAAAATGGCGGACAATAAATTTTTTAGACCAACCAGAAATGTAGATCTTCATGAGAGGAGTATTTTTGCAACACAATGTTTTCATATATTTTTTTATCGTTTCCGAGATATCGCGATAACAATATTTCGATTGGCGGCCATTTTCAAAATGGCGGACGAAAATTTTTGTTGACCGCCAGAAATACTGATCTTTACGAGAGGAGTATTTTTGCAACACAATGTTTTCATAAATTTTTTATCGTTTCCGAGTTATCTTGATAACAAAATTTCGTATGGCAGCCATTTTGAAAATGGCGGACAAAATGTTTTTTTTTTTTACCAACCAGAAATGTAGTTCTTCATGAGAGGGGTATTTTTGCAACACAATGTTTTCATAATTTTTTTATCGTTTCCGAGATATTGCGATAACAAAATTTCGAATGGCGGCCATTTTGAAAATGGCGGACGAAAATTTCGAATTGCAGCCATTTTCAAAATGGCGGACGAAAATTTTTGTTGACCACCAGAGATATAGATCTTCATGAGAGGAGTATTCTTGCAACACAGTAATTTCATAAATTTTTTTTAGCGTTTTCATGATATCCCGATACCAAAATTTCGCATGGCCGCCATTTTGAAAATGGCGGACGAAAATGATTTTTTGACCAACCATGAAAGAGACCTTCATGAGAGGAGTATTTTTGCAACACAATGTTTTCATAAATTTTTTATTGTTTCCGAGATATTGTGATAACAAAATTTCGAATGGCGGCCATTTTGAAAATGGCGAACGAAAAAAAAATTGACCCATATTTCTACTTAGGACCATGAAAGCTACCTGGAAACCAAATTTCATCGAAATCGGTCAACTTTGAGGAATCGACATATTTCGGTGTCAAAAACAAGAAACCAGGGTCGCGACCCCCAATGTTTTTTTGCATGACAAATCATGCTGAGGATAAATCCAACATTTTCCTCACTTCAGATTTTTTTTATATCGGTTACTATTTATGAACTTACATGATAACAAAGTAAACCATTTTCGGGGAGGTAGCTCTGTTACTAAAAATAGAATCGGTTCACAGGGTGATCTAAGTCGAGCCCGGCCAATGCTTGTTAAGTGATCCAAGATTGGTTATGATTGGTCATAGCAGTTAGACAACATTGATGGAAGAGGGAAAAAATAATAATAATAATCAAACGAAATACAATAAGGTCTTTCCACTGTAGTGGGAAAGACCTTAATTAACTGGAAATTAACTATCATTTTTCTTAACGTTTGTTCTTTGAATAAAATATCGCAAAGACATTATGTCCATTACTGGGTTGGCACTTAGTTATTTTTGCACAATTTCAGCATACTTCTAAATCAACGCCTATAGTACCATGACACCATGAGGCAGACATTTGTAATTTATAGTTTTTAATACCTGTATTCGATAATTACTTACATGGAAAAAACTTATCTTTCTATGCTGTGATACAAGTAAAAAACGTATATTATACCAAAATTTTATGCTTGAAATGTATAGTAATTAATACACATTTCCTGTGAAGTTCCATTGCAGATTGCAGCATTTGATTGTAATCATCGGCCATTGTAAATGTTTCCTGTTATCCCTTTTTTATATTATATTTTATTTATCCATTGTATTCTTTGTAAAGGAAAAACAACTGGTAACTAAAATAAGCCGAAATTATTCTACAAACAATATTCTTTGAAATTCGTGACAAAAACTCCATTTTAAATAACAACGGTAGTAGAATACCGAAGGAACAAGGGATGTGATAATTACAAAAATCCAGACACTTGGTAAAAACGAAAACACACACAACGACTCGAGACAACCACAAGGAAATAAAAAAAAACGAAATTCAGAACTAAGACACCAATAATGTGAACTCCCATAAAACCGGGAGTGACATCAAGTGCTCCGGAAGAGTAAGCATGTCCTGCTTCGTTAGCGGTTCCCGTCACACTATCAGTGAATTAATCCAGGCTTTAGTGAAAATCGATTATGTCAAATCCGTGAATACGTGAAATCCAGCTGAAAATGTCTGTTTTCATTTGGAACACAGAAACGTCATATCTTTCAATGATGTCATGGTGGCAGGAACTACCGGGATGAAAGTAAGAAAGGCTGAAAGAAATCCCTGACTTAGCAGCTTTGGAGACAGTGTTTTTGCTCTATTAAAAAAAATCACAATGGAAATTATGTAAAATTGGGCGTGAATAATTTTGCTTCTGTATTATAGGTTTCAAATTTTGAAAATCATATTTTACGGAAGAAATAAGTAATTACACTCGATCAAAATCAAAGATCGGCATATCTTTCACTCATGTAAGGAATTCTTCGTGTTTTTCTCTCGCTTCGGTGCGCTCCACTTGAAAAAACGATTGAATTTCTTTCATATATGACATTTATCCCTAACTCTGATTTGCTCCCATGTAAGAAGCCATCAGATCTTTCACCACGTTATTTTCATAACTAATAACTAAATTTTCATATCAGGAAATTGTCACAGTTCAGCTCAAGGTTTGTATGTAGTTTTAATCCGGATATTCTTTGTGCAAAAACCCATCTCATTACATGTATGCAGAATTTACATTCACTGTTACTTCGGTATTTAGTTATTTGTTACCACTGGGTCGATGCCAATGCTGGTGGACTGTTAGACTGAGAGTATTCACCAGCCCAGAAGTAATTACTTCTGTGCTGACCCGAAAGCCGATTCTATTTGGAACCTTACAATATCTAAATTTTTGTAAATTTTGTTGAAAACTAAGGAGTATCTCCCTCATGCAAAGCTCTGTCCTTGACTGATTTTGGCTTAACATTCAGATCGTATTGGTTATTTGTTCTCTATAAGTTTTTAAACATCTTTGAGTTCATGGTCTTCAAAACGTTTAGACTTTATCTGCACTGAAGAGAAATAAGTTGTCGAAATGGGCATATGTAGAATTTAAATTCACTGTTACTTCGGTATTTAGTTATATGTAACAACTGAAGAGCAAACCAGATATGTAGATCTTCATAAGAGGAGTATTTTTGCAACACAATGTTTTCATTAATTTTTTATCGTTTCCGAGATATCGCGATAACAAAATTTCGAATGGCGGCCATTTTCAAAATGGCGGACGAAAATTTTTTGTTGACCACCAGAAATATAGATCTTCAGGAGAGGAGTATTTTTGCAAAATGTTTAAAGAAAATTAATTTAAATCTAATAATGGGTAGTTAAACTTTAAACCGTTCGACTCAATTCGTAAAAAAAGTTTTACAATTATTGCTCAGATTTCAACTGCAAAATAAAGCAATCTTTTTTATTATATTTCTAGTGTACTTTGGTCCTATTTTGTGATTACCACTAATTTCTCACTTTATAATTTCGTAGAGGAATTTTTATTTTACTTAAAACTTACCCTTTTCTCGAATTCTCGCCAAATCTGAAAATTTAATAAACGACTTGAATTATTCAAAAATGACAGAGAAGAGTAAGCGATATTAAGAGTAAGTAATATTTAAGAATAATATCTCATTATTGTGAGAATCTACTGTAGAGAGAAGTTAGATCACGAGCGGTCGTATTTGCAAGTCCACATTATAATGATAAAACAATACTTTCTACTTTGGAATAAAAGTGGCTGCATAAATAAGTAAAATACAGTTTTTAATAGAAAAACAGCGATATAGAATTACTACGGAACTGTTTCTTCAAAGCGTGAAATCTCTTAGTAACGATTTGGAATACCTAATCCTATCGAATAGGTTAAAACGACACTCATGTAACACAACAGAAAAACGTCTAAAAATAAACTATAAAAAATATCCGTGTCCGTGTCTTCTTATGAAATTTTAGTTTCTTGATATTTGGGTTATTGGATGTGGTTTGTTTCCATTGATTTATTCACTTTTTTACCTTTTTGGGGCCATTTAGGGCTTGCTATATGGGTGAGGTTCCTCACTGTGTTGAAGACCCTACGGTGACCCCTAGATGCTTTGTTTTGGGTCGTTTTAACCTGGATATGGGATGTTGTCTTCTTGACATTTACCCCATTTCCTTTCTTTTCCATATCCATCCAGATAATTCATTTGCTCTACAAATGGTAATTCTATAATTCATCCCGTGTGATATTTCTCAAATACTTACTTATGACTCTTTAAGCAACGTAGAAAACTTTATATTTTATAGTTTCGAAATCCATAAACTATATTTAATACTTTCCTATTTTTCCTATTACTGCTGATAATTTCTTCAAAAACATATCGATTAAACGACGTGAAAAAGTGTTTTATAAATGAAACCCTTTTTTAATATAATGCCTCATTTTTTCAATCGATCTTAAATAAAACAATAAAACTGTTACGTGAATAAGGTATACAAAATTTCAATAAACTTGTGAATGTTACCTTACCCAGCTCACATTTCCTTGTCTTGGCTCCCTTGTTTTGAGCAACTAACTTCAATGGTAATTATAAATTGAAGGTGGTCCCCTCTCTACTAACATGTTTCGATTCAACTCAATAGATTTTGCAAACGACACCATAGTTCTTATTTGTTAACTGCTTTTACTAAATTGAGAAGCTTCGCCATCTATGACGGCAGCGGTCTTAAATTCATAGGATGTACCGCTTTTTAATTATTCTACTTTGAAACGTCCGACTTTAACATCTGTCGAAATAGAGTTCCAATTGGTGTTTTCTTTTTGTACATTCTCTGTATTGTATCTCACAGCATTCAAATCTCTCGAGTTCGCACTGCTCCCATTGCAAAGTAATACTTCTTGTGGTTGTTTCAATCTCATTTTCAATTCCTGGAACTTTGTCTTTTGGTTTTCTGATTGTTTTGAAGCCAAAAAATTTCTGACTGTCACAATAAACCATACTGCTTGTAGCTGTTTTTATTTTTATCTCATATTCTGTTGATTCCTTAAGTGCAAATAGCTCAATTTTGTTTGCGTTGGACTTTGTTTTTTCCATAAACCATTCATTTCCACGCCTAGGCTTGTAGCTTACTATATCCATGTAGTTAGTAATATCGTCTTCATTTTCAGGTCGTTTCCAAGAAATAACCATGCTGTCGTGTTATTGTCCTATCTGTTCAGCCTTTTCTATTACAATAGTGTATGCCTTTGTTGTAACTGCATCACTACATGAACTAAAGAGTGTCTTATTAGTCTTTGAAATTCCTCTTACTTTAAATTCATATGACGTTAATGACTTTAATTTTGTTATTGTCAATTCATTTCTGTTTGTGTCGGAATTAGTTGAGATCCAGGGACCTCTGTAACATTCTCGAAATTGGATTTCATAATTTAGCATTCCAAAAGTGTTTAAATCGTCTATGTTCCATCGTAAAGTGACAGTTGATGACGTTACTGCTGTGACTTCCGGTCGACCAGGCTTTATGGAGCTCAACTGGTCTAACTGCTGCCATTTCTGGTGTACTGAAACATGGGATGAATATTGTGTTTATCTCCTTTCTCTATTTGTTTCTCTTGATTTGTTTTCAGACATATTTCTCGCTGAAGTTGTAATTACAACGGTATCACTTCCAGGCCCATCTATCTTCGATAGCTTTTATTCTGACCTGGTATGAGGAGTTGGCATTTAAAAAAAGGTATTTCGATTTCAGTTTGATCTGATGTGATGACATTCCACGCATCGGTTGATTTTTCTCGGTATCTCACTTAATAAAGTTCTATATCTGAAGCGTCTTCAGGAGCCATCCATGTGATATTACTTTTACCATTAAAGATGTCTAGCACTTTAATATCTCGCACTTTCTTTTTAGTGACAAGTGAACTACGTTTATTTGTGGAAAGAAATGTTTGCTTTGTAACATATGTTTGTTTTGCTGAAAAACAAAACAATGACTCACTGAATGGTCCTTCATCATTATACTCATCAATAGCTCGCATTTTAAATTCGTAGTCAGTACTCGGTTCAAGATTCTCTATAGATATGTTGTTAACCCTTCTGTTTGTACACTGTGAACTCCATCTTGTTTTACTATTTCTCATTCTGTATTTAACTTCATAATAACTTATATTTTCATTTTCAACACCATATGCTGTCCATTGTAAGGTTAACTTGGATGGATTTGATCCAACAACTTCAAGAACATGTCTTCCTTCTTTGTGCAAATAGCCCTCTTTTCACTGAAAGGTCCGTCATTTTCACCAATTATTGCCCGCGCTTTTATATCATAATTGGTGTTCTCAGAAAAATTTGTGATTTCGAACATGGTTTCATTTGTCAATGTTGAAGTTGTGTCCCATCTGTCTGTTAACAGATCGTTTTTTTTTGTATTTAATTTCTTAAAGATCAATAGTGCCACTTGTTTCTTTTGGTTCATCCCATTTTATCGCAATAGAATTTGACGTTGTGACAGTTTCAGTCGGCCTGCCTGCTTTATTATCTGGTATGTTTGGTAATTTGCTATTTCGTAGAGTAAAAATTACATCACTTATATCACTAAAGTCACTTTCTTTGTCTCCATAGACAACCGGAACTTTACCAACATAGGCAGTGTTGACTTTCAGGTTTTGTAGTTTGGCATTGCAGACACAATCGTCGGTAAATAAAGATTGCCACCTCCACAAAAGGACATGGTTTTCTTTATATTTTACTTGATAATGATGAGACTCCGACAAAATAATTTTTGGTGGCTGCCAGGTAATTGAAATACTATCACATGATATATCAATAGGTGTGGGCATTCCTGGTTGATAAAGATATTTGTCATCTTGTTCAGTGCTAGATTTGGATTTATCCATCAAAATGTATGAGTTTATTCAATCAAATATACTAATTCAACAATACTTGTCAACCGTTTCATCTTACGATTAAAACTAACCCTAAAAGTTTAAAAAATACCTATGAACAAGACAATTGCTTAATTTCAAGAGATAATTATCAATAAATATATCAATTGTCCGTGTAATCGATGTATTGTTAACAAACGGATCACACAGTCAATTAGACTTGTATGATCCGTTAACCCTACCGCTAACTGCTAGTGCCGGTACCAGGTCCGGCTATCCCGAGTTCCTATCGTTGTCTTTGTTTGTCTTTTGTGTTTGTATTGTTTTTCTTGTGCAGTTCTCTAGTATATTATGGCATGTGATAGTAATTATCGGCCATTGCTAGTGTTTCCTGCGATCTTTGCTATATTGATTATGATACCATATAAACAAATTAAAGGGATATGGAGTAAATGTACATGGGACAAAATTCCTATAAATACATGGTAAGATTAAGCATCTGTGACCTCATAATTTGGATACAATGATTCATTAGCATTTTCGGTTCAAATTAACTATAATTAATTTGTGTCCATTAGAAGCTCGAAAAAGACATATTGCAAATATTATGCGGAAAACGTAACCAAATAAGGACAGGAATATGACCTTTGTATATGCCATCACTAAAATAAGTAATAAGCTGTCGAAAAAAGAAATTAATTATTTATATTGTACTCGCAGTATTTTACCACCATATACACCATATCTTTTACAATTAAAACAACAGAGTAGGATACCGAAGGAACAAAGGAGTGAACTTTACAAAAATCGAAGTCCAAAGGCATGGCCAAAACGAGAACACAGAAAACAATGACGTTAGACCCAAAACGATGACGTTAGACAGATACAAAGCACAGAAATAGAAATCACAACATTCAAAACAAAGCACTCGCAGTGTGAACTCCAGAGAAACTGAGAGTGACATCAGGTGCTCCGGAAGGGTACGCATGTTCTGCTCTGTTAACAGCATCCGTCATATTGTGAGTGGATCAATCCAGGAAAATGTCAAAGTCGGTAGTCAAATCCGGGAAAACGTGAATCTAGCTGAAAATGTCCACTTTCATTTGGGATACTGACACGTCATATATTTCGATGATGTTATGGTGACGGCCATAGAATTTCTTGAGGGATGAAATTAACATAGGTTGAACAAATCCCTGACTAAGCAGCTTTTGGGACAGTGTATTAACTCTGTTCACAAAATCACTGTACAAACTACACGCTCGACAGTAACGAATCAACTGTGAAATGTACACTCCATAGGCTGGAGAGGTAGGTATATTACTGCTAAGAAAGGGAAAGTTCACAATTGGGGAAATTATCATACAGCTTAGACTTCAAGCGTCCATCTTCGTCAATAATAGATCTAGGTACGAAGCTTAAGTAGATATTTCAGTTGTTTCTTTAATTTCAAGCTCATTGCGATAGATCTGATGTAAATACTCCTTAAATGATTAAGATGTAAAAAATAAAATCGGTTTCAGGCCCGAAATAAAAAAAAATTAAAAACTGTGTATTTTTGCATTTTGATTATAAAATAAATACAGATTAATACACGGGCATTTTTATATTGCCCTGGTTATCATCCCAAGACACCTATATTGACCCGAGACGAATTCGAGGGATGATAATCAGGTCAATATGGAAATGCACATGTATTAAACTATTTATCACATACTTATGGTCTTCCAAACGTTTAGATTTTATCTGCACTGATGAGACATAATTTGTCGAAATGCGCATATGCAGAAAGTAAATTCACAGTAACTTCGGTATTTAGTTATTTATACTTCCGACGTTTAGAAATGCCAGGCCGATATGGACCGGAAGTCGTTTATTTGCCCTGGCCAATATGGACCGGAAGTCGTTTATTTATTCTGAGATGCACGAGGAGCAAAAAATAACCTGCTATTTTCCTGGGGTGTGAAAATATGGACAGTTTACTTCCGGACATATTGATCATGCAAAAATAAAGATTACACCACAAGATCTCGTTCATTACCATATTTTATCCACTAGAGATAGTTAAATTTTAAAATTTTGATTGCGAGGATTGCCGAGCTTTTTAAGATTTTTAAAATTTAACTATCGAGAGTGGATAGATTATGGTAAAAGTCGGGATAAAGTGGTGTAATCTTTTTCTCTATAGATAAATAATAAACACCGAGACTTGTATTCCGAATAAATTTGGCGTGAAATAGCCAGGGGCTTTATTCAACATACGTTGAATATGAAAATTTATCTAACGGGTCAAAACCGGTTTAAACTTGACATGTCATTAGAGAAATACTTTTATTTCTACTAAGTATATAATAAACCAAAATACAATTCAATATTGTCTTCTATGAGTCTTTTTGTGGGGTAAATGATGACAGTGGTAGTAAGAACACTTTGAAAGACAAATTTGCGTCTGTTGACGATCCTGCGTTCATGGGTAATAAAGAACATTCATGTAGCGTTGCTCGACAAATGGGGGTAATAACGAAATTACCGAACAGAATTTTCAAGAGCCTTAAGTCCATGAGGCAAAAAGACAAAGCAGGTGGAAAAATTGTCGACCACAATGATCATTAAATGGTACAGGCATTTAGAAGAACTACTGGGTTAAACTGGTTTTATGGCGTGCCAAACCTACCCTTCTATTGCAGTAGTGTCCGGTAGCAACTCAACAGAAATTGTCATTGAAATGTCGTAGACCGGTAAAAGAAATGATCATCCCAGTATTAAGTAAAAAAAGAATCTTGAATCAGAGTTCTGACCGAAACTTCAAATTTTTCCACAAGGAACTAATATCTATTAAACAAATTTTTGAATGATCGTATGAGACGGAATTTTTTTAAGCCTTGATTACTAAGGCGGCCATGGAGATAACTATGTCTAATGAGAAAATGAATTCTTCTGAAACCGGTGCCAGGAACCGTCTTGTACTTATTATGAAGTATGAGCAAAGGCCTCATGGCGACTTCCAGATGACGAGTAACAATAAAAGCTTTGTTCCATTGATTGATTTTACCATGTATATGTAGTGACTACGATATTCACTCAATAACCTTTCATTGTTGATTTGTTAAGCACACAGCTTCATGCGCCAACTACCCCCCCCCCCCCAAAAAGGGGGGGAAGAAAAAAACATTGTTATTGTTTCATTTACTTGGCTTTATTGTCCTAGTTTTGTTTCTTTTTTTCTTGTGCCTCTTAATGCAGTTTTTGCAGACTACAGTAGTTTTTTTAACGTTTTTTGTAAGGCGTTTTAGAATGAAATTTTAGAAAATGTCCTTCTCATGTGTTTGTTCTACTCTTGACGATTTTAATGAACGTAACCTTACTATCCCAGCCAAACTTTTACAACAGGGGTACAGATTTCATAAGTTGTTGAATACCTTTAAGAAGTTTTATAACATATGTTAATATCTTATATCTAAATATGGCGTTACTCGCAAACAGCTTATTACTAAGGGCATTTCTAATCCTCGTTTTTACGGTAATGTTGTTAAAAATGCCAGAAACTGATTAAACATCCAGAAAAGCTGGGACGTAACTACATTCTTTACGTAATAGGGAATATTGACAAGATACTCTGCTTGCATCCGTTAAATTAGCTTTGAGATCTAGTGACTTGAAAATTTTACACACATACTGGCCCCTCACTGATACTGCCGATGTCTACTGAAATATATGATGATTCTTGACCAAATCCGGAGGGAAGTTTTGAGTTTGATTTTTCTTCCGTCCGTAGTGCGACAGTGTTTTACCAGCAGACTAGGCTCCTTTAGCTAGCCGGCAAATTAGCGGCGAGCACCCCTTGACCCTTCTTTCAAAATTACGTATTGTCATATTCTCTTCTTTCAAGATTGTGGTAATGGAGCTAGTTATGCATTTACTCCATATCCCTTTCATTGTTAGTAGTACAGCTGTACTGGGTTTTATTCGTATGTTTACTAAACTATAGGGATATAAGACAGATAAACGGGAGGTTTGGGTACCCATAAACCGGTTTAACTCCTACCGCTGGCTTTTTCGAGTGCCGATACCAAGTCCGGCTGTCCCGAGTTCGTATCGTTATTTTCTTTTGTCTTTTGTCTTATTTGTGTTTTTCCTGTGTACACGGGCACCAATCTCACAACGCATAACATTTTGTTATGAAAGAAAAATCGTGATGATAATGTCCTGTTATGAGGGATGTTATCGAGGTCACCGCTTCAAATGCAAGTACCAACATTTATCATCACACTTCAAATATTGTCCCCACTCACAAAGTTGGCTCGTCCATTATGTCGACAATATTTTTTGTATCCGAAACAAAACTTCCATTATTCTATGTATATTTACTTTAACGACACAATTTTTGATAAATCAAAAGTAATATTCCAGCCGACTTGTTCTCGACAATAACTTATGTAGCTATGGGAGGATATTTTTATTTTGTTTGCTGTGGGGCAGACACCCCCCCCCCCCCCCCAAAAAAAAGAAAAAAAATTCTTCCATAAATCGTATGAATTTTAATATAGTGCTTCACTGATTTCTGTTTTTTCAACAATTTATTTAACAAAGTTAATCACTTCAATTTCGTCATAATTTAATTTGTCTTGTTCTACGTTACTTTGTATTTGAACAGAGTAAGCGAGAGAAGGCATATTATACAAATAATTTCTCTCTTTTAACTTTTTGCTTCGTTTACTGATATAGGTCCACAGGTCACTGAAAAAAGTTCTTCTTTTTAGGTCACTACAGTACATGGTATACTTTTAATCATTTGTCTGCTTTCAAAATTGTCACTTTTGAAGGAGCAAGAAGCAAGCAAGTGACAAAATTTCGAAGACGAATCCCCTGACCGATTGACGTCAATTATACCAATCTCATTGTTTTCTCCCACTGCACAAGGATATGTAGCGTAATTTGTATCAAAGTTTTAAAGTGTTCTCGTTTTTGCCTTGTCTCTTAACTTTGATTTCTGTAACTTGTGCTTTGTTCCTTCGGTACTCTAATACCATTGCTTGAGTAAGCACAGGGAGTTCTAATCAAAGAGGGAGATTTTAAACTGCGTTTTATGGATGGTCATCTTAATTCTACATTATACTTTATAAAATGAAACTACGTAAAAGAGTTGGAAAGCATGAAATAAAAGGCTTCGCAAAGCACAGCATGGTACGACAACAAGAGATTGACGAGAACATGTGTTTACATAAAATAAGTGTGGCCACAGTCTGACGGTAAGGATGACACCTTAAATATGCTAGCAAACTCCAGTAATATAATGCTAAAAATGTATTGAATAAAAGTGCATCAAAGTTCGAAAAAAAAAATACTTCTATTTGTTTTGTTTGATCCCCTTTGATCCTTTTGTTTAGCGAAAAGGGTTTACTTGTTTCATTGAACTATTTTAATATGCTTTAAGAAACCTACAGAAGATTTGAAGATCTTATGGTGGCTTTGAGTTGTTATTACTGCCCTTCGGGTCGTTGTGTCTTTGACACATTCCCCGTTTTCGCTCTTTTTCCTATCAATATCTGACAAACGGTACAATAAAATCAATAATTTCATTTGACCGCTTTTGTGCCTCTTGTTTATTGTTAAGGGTTTTAATTGTTTAATTTATCTATTTGAATATGTGTAGAGAAAACTACCGAAAAAAACTTTGACGCCCAAATATAATTGAAAAAAATTCTTTTTTGACCTCCCTTTTGTGTCTCAAAAACCGCTAGAGGTACCTACAAAGTCGTCAACATACTTCGGATGTGCAATTTAATTGTAGTAAGTATACAAATACCATATAAATAATAGAGAGTGTAGTCAAATATGTGAAAACACATTTTTTTTCTAAAACGGATTGGGTTATGAGCCGAAAATTGAAAACTAAGCTTACGAGTGTGACAAGTGACATCATATAGTCCATGGGCTGGAATAACCCACCGTGCACCCTCCACTTCCAAACCCCACCTATTTTTTAAGTCCGCATACATCCCCTCATCAAAATAAATCATCTTAACACGGACATAACCCGCACGCATTTTGGAATTTGGCCCATTTTTAGACCCACCTAACAAACTTTTGGATTTTTTCGATCAAGTTTTTTTTTGTCAGTTGCTTCAAAATATTGACCAAATATTTCCCGGTTATAAAAACGAGGTATCAAATGATTGCTTATTGTATGAGCTTTACAAAGAACCATGATTTTTACAACTTCCATGCCCAATACGTTCCATAGCGCCATTAAACGTACCCCTACCCCTATGAAATATTGACGAATAACTGATATTTTTATTGAAATTGCGTTAGTTTGACGGTCTAGAGAACCCGAAGTTTTTCAATCCATTAACTTCAATATAAAACATGTTGTGACGATGTTTTAAATGATCAAAATGTTATTTTTAAATAGACCAAATAAATGGATCTTTGAATATTTTCGTTTTTGAAAAAAGTTTTTTTCTTTCTTTTGCCTAATATTATTTTTAAGTAAACAAATATCATTACATTAACTAATCCGCTACCAAACAGACCTTTCAAAAGACTTTATGCCTTACTGATAGTGTGACGGGTGTCGCTAGCGGGGCAGGACATGCTTACCCTTCCGGAGCACCTGATGTCACTCCCGGTTTTCATGGGAGTTCACACTATGAGTGCCTTAGTTCTTAATGTTATCTTTTTATTTCCGTGCATTGTAGCTGTCTCACGTCCTTGTTTTGTCTTTGTTTTTATCTGTTACCGTTTCTGCCATGTCTTTGGACTTCGATTTTTGTAGTCATCGCTTCCCTTGTTCCTTCGGTATTCTACTGCCGTTGTTTTAAAATAGGTATCAAATGAAAGCTTATTATATTTGCTTTACATCTGTTACAAATAATGGCGGTTTTTAGTTAATATAAAAATCATACATCAATAAAACTTACCCCTATTTTTGTCTATTTTCGCATAAAAATTACCAGAACACGCAAAATGTGTGTTGTATATGACAATGTTGCATGAACAACTTTATGATTTGGTATTTCAACAGCCATTTCTTGACTTAAACTCAATATTTTGCCGGAAATTGATGAAAAATTGGAATTTTTAACATTTTAGAATTGTCCAAAATTCACTGTTAAATCGTTATATATGCCAAATCTGAAGGATATATCTACAGATGTGCCAATTAATTGTACCAAGCAACACATTAGTTGTCTTAAAACATTGTTTAGAAAAACAAGGAGTGCTTAATGTGACTGTGAATACCGAAAATCTTACCCCTACCCAAACAAATTTTCCCTAAAATTGTCGATTTTTTTTCAATGTTCGCATGAAAATAACCATAGCATGTAACTTGTGTGTTCCATATGACAATGTTGCATGAATAACATCATGATTTGGTATTTAAACAGTCATTGGTAGACTAAAACTCAATATTTCTCCCACAATTCATGAAAAAATGGAAATTTCAACATTTCAGATTTGTCCATAGTTCACTGTTAAATCGCTATAAATGTCAAATCTATACAATATATCTGCAGATATGCCAATTAATTGTTCTAAGAGATACACTAGTTGTCTTAAAACATTGTTTAGAAAAAGAAGAAGTGTTAAATGTGACTCTAAATACCGAAAATCTTAGCCCTACCCCAACAAATGTCGATTTTTGGTCTATGTTCGCATAAAAATAACCAAAACACGGAAACGTGTGTTGTATATGACAATTTTGCATGAATTACATCATGATTTGGTATTTTAACAGCCATTAGTTAGAAAAAACAAGGAGTGTTTAACGTGACTCTAAATACCAAAAATATTACCCCTAACTCAACAAATTTTCCCAAAAATTGTCGATGTTTTGTCTATGTCGGGATAAAGATAACCACAACACGCAAAATCTGCATTGCATATCACAAAGTTGCATGAATTCTATCATGGTTTTGTATTTTAAATCCCACTTGTCAGCTTAAACTCAATATTTTGTCTAAAATTGATGATAAATGGGAATTTTTAGCATTTCAGATTTGTCCAAAATTCACTTTTAAATCGTTATATGAGGCAAATCTGGAGGATTTATCTGCAGATATGCTATTTTTTTGTTTTAACTGATACATAAGTTATCTTAAAACACTGCTTAGAAAAACAAGGAGTGTTCAATGTGACTCTAAATACCCCGAAAATCTTACCCCTACCCCAACAAAATTAAACTTAAAAGTCCCCAAAATATGCCTGTGTTTACATAAATATCAACATTGCATTCTAATGTATTACTTTCTTTGCAAAAGATTCATTTGATATATCGTTATTTGTAATTTTAACACCAAAATATGGGTAAAATTGAATATTTGGGGCGATTTTCGTGAAAAATGGGAATTTCCAGCATTTCAGAATTTTACGAAATCCAATTTTAATATCAATTGTTGAATGACTGCCCATAAGCCACGCGCATGATCTTATTTGTGATATATGTGAGTCTTTGTATATTTCGGTGTTTGAAAATGATATGTCATCAGACCTTTATACAACGTTTAAGCTTTTCAAGCTGAATAAATGAAATAAATTGTGTTGAATATGTGTGGTCAGGGTTAATATGTTTGTAATTTATGAGACTGTAGTAAGCCTAAAATGTTTGAAAGCATTCTTTGTAATTTCTTAGATATAATGAAACGATATTTAATAAATTTCGGGCAGAGGAGTCAAAAAGAGACCTCTGAAGAAGTTTAAATCTACTTAAATGATCTTCTGCATGTCGGTTTTAGTGAAATAAACGCTAGAATTCCCATTAAACATGATCTTTTTATCATTTAGAGCCTGAATATTTAAAAAATTCCCCTAAGGTTTAGGGGGAGGGGTGCTAATTTTGACATTCCTGAACGTACATTTTGTCTAAAACTAAAATGTGTGTGAAAAATTTGTTGCCAATACATCATAAATCATTGGTTTATCGGCCATTATTAAATATATATTCAGATTTTGCGAATAAGTCAGAAAGTCGAAATTGTGAAAAAAATCTAAAATTCAGAAAATTTTCATTTTTCAAAAAAATTTTTACCGACAATCAAAATTTTATGTACTTTAATGGTTTTATTTTCCAACATTGTATCACACCTGATAAGTTAGGCATAAAAACTAGATCAAATGTCAAGGGTTGTTTATCTGAAAGGAATTGACAGCCTAAAATCGTCATTTTCGCAATTTTTTTGCAGGGGGAGGGGTACATTTTTGTATCTCCAGATCATAAAAAGGGCGTAAATAGCCTAAGCTTGTGTTCATTGTAAAGGATAGTAAATTAACTTTGATTTGGTACCTAGTGTTTAATAAATGTTAAAAAAGTGTAATGGTGCGATCAACCGAAAAAAATCAATAAGGTTTTTTATGGATACATTTGGTGCCCAAAAAAAGATGGGGTTTACACTGGAACCATAATTAAATGTTTTCGCTATATCAAAAAAGCCTGTAAACTCGATGAAACTCCAAAATAAGGAGTAATGAGTAATGTGTGAGTCACGACTAAAGCATTTGAAATTTAAAGGTAGCTACCATTGCCTTTAAGGAGGTTCGCTCCTCATGTTTTGGGATTTTTGTCAGATTTTCGGAATCCTCAGGTTTTATCCATTTAAAATTATTATAATTTTTTGCCCATTGACCCCCTTATATTTTTCCATAATTTCATTTTATACATCTTTGTGAGCATTCTGTAAAAAGTTCATTTGATTCTATTTATTCTGTCACATTCATTCATTGTCAATCCTTGTTAATGTTAATCCTATGAAAAATCAGAGGAGTTCGGTTTCCCTCCAAATTTTCAATCATCTAAAACTCAAAAACTAGATCATCAACCTCTCAGTTTTTTTCACTTAAATTGTTTCTTTTTTAATTGTCTAACATAAAATCATGTTTATTTGAAATCCTATTTATTTTCAAATGGAGTAGCGAACCCCCTTAAATCCACAGCTCAAAAATTAAAATTTTGTGAAAAACATTCGTGTATTGTTAGTCATTTTGCCTGCGTCAAAGGTATTACGTGTACTATTGGGAAGCCTTTTAGGAGAGTAAAAATATTTGTTGCTTTCAAAACAAAAACATTTGAAAATTTAGAAATGTTGAAGTTATGTGTTGATGTCAGCAATATTTATAAACAAAATTTATGAGGAAACACATCTCATAATACCAAGAAATCTTATATAAGGGAGTTCGTTTTGGGAACGTCTAAGTTGTGCGCAGCGAAGATAGTTATTTAATTTGTTAATTTTGACTTTGTTCTAACTTGGTGTTATTAAGGCATGTAAATCTTCAATTAAAATGTAAAGAATATACAATTTGCTCCATTAAATGACATGGGTTCTTTTCCAAAACAGGGAATATTACAGTCATCCTGGAAGTACAATACAAACCTTTTTTGTTTACAGGAAAAGGTTGTAAAAAAAGAAGAAAACATGGTTTGTGGAAAAAAAGGGACAATACCAAAGCAAAGGAAATGAAAAGGACTTGATAACAAGCAGGCATATTGCGATTATATTTGCCTATCTATAAGGAATAAGTTTTGTTAAGGTTATTTCAAATTATGTACAGAAGATTAAACAGATTCCCTGGGGAAGATCTTATAATTTAAGAGTTTTGCACAAATTTAATATCTCTCGATTTTAGGTCTCGGCGTATAGATGCAAACTCTAAACCTTTGTTTTATTTCTTCATATGCGTAAACATTTAAATTCTCTTCAGTAAAATTTCATTTAATTGTCTTTGTTTAAAAATTATAATACAGAATATCCGTACCCTTACAATACTTCGTCTTCCACTGAAGCGATAATTGGACTCCACCACAAAACCTTTTAGTTTGGATATCGATAAGTCAAACGAATTGTCTACTAGCTTGAGGCACTAGAGCTTTAGTCGAGCAACGAATGACAGTGACTGTCAGAGCACTTTACCAGCAGTTTCATATATGTTTGTTAAAGATGTCGATGTAGCGTTGTTCGACAAGTAACAATGAATACCACTCAAAATCGGTGCTTGGGGTCGTCTTCCACTATCTTGGATATTGATAACTCAAACAAATTGCACAGGGCGAAACTGCTTGTATCCATTTATCACACCCATGCGTATTTCCTGCGTAAACGTAACATTTTGAAATACTGTGGTTACTTGGCTGCGTATACATGTGATATACGAACATCTCGAATGCGCCGTGAATACGCAGTTGCATAAACACGCGTATAAGAAATAAGAAAAATATGCAAGAATACACAATGTATCCGCTGTGAATCCACTTTATTCCGAAAACGTTGAATATGCTTCATTGTATAATAAGTATTCTCGCAAAACTTGTAAACGCTGCAATACGGCATAGTTTTCAGCTTATTTATGCTGACGGAATACGCCATATGTTTTCATGTGTTTTCAGCGTAATATTTTTAACATGTAATCGAAACTATAATATTCGTGCACATTTACTAGTAGAACATGTGTTTAAGTTCACTTTCTTTCATGAGAAAACGCATGCCATTTTTTTCAGATAAAATTGTTTTAAACTAATAATTAAGGTCTTTCACGACTCCAGTCGGAAAGACCTTCTTGTAATTCTTCCGATAATTTTTATTATTATTATCCTTTTTCTTCCGGTGTGCTAAAACTAAGCGACAAATTATTTCGAAACTTTACGTGGTTGCTGGGTCTTACGGAGGCCAGCTCTGATTAACGCATTCACACAGATCTATTTTTAGTAACGGAGTTTCCTGCCCGCGAACAAAAAACCTTGTTATCGCTTAAACTCGAAAACCGTAAAAGATAACCGATAAAGTGTAATAGGAAAAATGTTCGTTAGGTCATGACGGAACTTCATTACATTTGGTCCGAAACCGTGCGGTATACTTTTTGGGGGGTTATTGCCCTTTGAAGATTTTCAATTTCCGTCATCGCTCAAAACTTCTAAACGGTTAGTCGTAGAGACATGGGACCTTCACCATTATTCTTAGTTGATATAAGTTACATCTGAAAATGTCAAGGTCAAAGGTCATCGGTGATTTTGACCTTTGACCTTACCCCTTGTTATCGCTTAAACTCGAAAACCGTAATAGATGGCTGAAAACATATAATGGGAAAAATGTTCATTATCATGAGACGCAACTTTGTTACATTTGGTCCGAAGAGATTCGATGACTCTTTATATGAGTTATTGCCCTTTGAAAGATTTTGAGTTTGCGTTGATGCTAAATACTCCCAAACGATAAGTCGTAGAAACCTGAAACCTTCACCATTGTTCATAAGTCATATATGGCAATCTAAAAATGTCAAGGTCAAAGGTCACAGGTCAAGGTCACCGGTGACCTTCAGCCTTGTTATCGCTTTAACTTGTAAACCGTAATATATGGGTGAAAACATATAATGGGGAAAATGTTCATTATCATGAGACGCAACTTTGTTACATTGGTCCGAAGAGATTTGACGACTCTTTATATGAGTTATTGCCCTTTGAAAGATTTTGAGTTTCCGTTTATGCTAAATACTCCCAAACGATAAGTCGTAGAAACCTGAAACCTTCACCATTGTTCATAAGTCATATATGGCCATCTAAAAATGTCAAGGTCAAAGGTCACCGGTCAAGGTCACCGATGACCTTAAGCCTTGTTATCGCTTCAACTCGTAAACCGTAATAGATGGCTGAAAACATATAATGGGAAAGATTTTCATTATCATGAGATGCAACTTTGTTACATTTGGTCCGAAGAGATTCGACGACTCTTTATATGAGTTATTGCCCTTTGAAAGATTTTGAGTTTTCGTTGATGCTAAATACTCCCAAATGATAAGTCGTAGAGACCTGAAACCTTCACCATTGTTCATAAGTCATAACTGGCCATCTAAAAATGTCAAGGTCAAAGTTCAACGGTCAAGGTCACGGATGACCTTAGGCCTTTTTATCGCTTTAACTTGTAAACTGTAAGAGATAGATGATCAAATGTATTTGAGAGAATGTTTGTCTCATTGAGGTCTACATTTGACACTGGGGGTCCAAAATGATTGGACCATTCATTTTGGACCTATGGCCCAAAAAACATTTTTCGGGGTCCGATTTTAGAGTTTTTTTTCTATATCTCAAAAACTATTAAAGATACAAAGAAACTATAAGAAGATAAATTGTTCAGCTCAATATGGCCGACAAAATGGGGTCAAGGTCAAAGGTCAAGGTCCTTAGCAACAACGTTTTTTCGCAATAAAGACCTTAGCAACCATAGGCAAAAATTTTTGTCATGTTGTAAAGAGGAAATAAATGGCATTGCCAACCGCAAGTGACATTCATGTCCCTAGCGACAAGCAAATTTTCGAAAAAGTCCTTAGCAGACTAATTAACTTCAAAACTTTTGTTTACATTAAGTTTTGACTGAAGTAGACATCAAAATCAAACACAAACATGTATTCATGGGGAAAACTGGTGAAAGACCTTGCAATTGTTCTCTGAACAATTGACCTTTTAATTTTATCTATTATTTTATGCTATGTGTGTTTCTTACCATGTTTTTGCAAAGTTTTTTTCTTTTTATTTTACATGGAGTACTTTTCTTTTGTTTTTCTTGTCTTCTTTTTTTTTTTTGGGGGGGGGGTGACTTTTTCACATCAAATTCATGTTCATTTAGAAGAAATACTGACAGGCACAGTCTACCAAAATGACACATTCAGTCAGACCATGCGCGTACTCTGACTCTTATGACAAATAAAAAACATCGTACACTTATTCTTTAATATATAAATAATGACTGAAAACGAAAATGAGATGAATATTGGGGGAACTAGAAGGTATTTTCTGAAAAGAAAACAATTTCGTGCAACTGTTAGGCATAATTAACAAAAAAATAAAGCGAAAAATATCCAGAAAATCCCTTTCCTGGAACCCCACTTTTCGAAGGGTGCTATATCACCTGTGAATGAATTCATATCGTTATGCTATGTCAAAGAAGACATACATACAATATGAATTTCTTTCCCTGTAATTCAGGGAGATTCAGATAAATAATGGCTAGGGGATTAGTCATAACATTAATATATCGAGTTTTTTTTTAAGAATCAGATTTTATTGTCCAGACTTTCCAATAGGATTACCATTGATTTCCCAATGTTTCACCTCCTCAAAAAATTGACATCTCGTATGTCCGAAATTATCCACATCCATATCGAATGAAACAAGTAAAACAATGGTACTTGTATTAGTTATATGAAACACAGTCGTGTTTGTCTTTGGTCCAAAACATAAGGTGTGAATTATACCACTCATGGTTAATTGGCCATAGTTCAATTAACACAATGTCCTTAGATGGTATTCTTTTTACAAATCAGTACTGTGTAGTGTGGTAATAATTAGCACCTTGTCTTTCCAGGCTTTATCAGTATATTTTTACAAACTAACACGATTCTAACATTGTAATATTTAAAGAAAGTTATACAATAAAACTCTTAAAATTTGATCAAAATCGAAAAAGATTTATCGAAATGAAAAAGAGTTATTGAAAATTATCTTTTTTAGATATATAAAAAATGAATAGTGTTTTTTTCCTAAATGTCCAAGTGTATATTTATACTTAATAGTACTTGGTATGCGATTTGAATCTTTAAAAAAAAGTTTTATTTCTCACTCTACCTGAAAATTTTGAAATTAATAGCTTGATCACTTCAGTAGCTGAAAATTTGGTCTGCTTTTTTACTCTTGAGGTAAGGTTCAGGCGTAGCAAAGATAAGTTGGAACTGAATGCTAGTGTGCTATGTAGAGTTCGATCCCCGATCTGTTGTTGTTTACAGACTCCAATTTTGTCTGTATATTTTGTGTGCCCGAAAAACTATATTTCAACAGTAAAGTTAAAATTATTTTAAAATAAGACAGGACTTATTTTGTTCTTATTATCTTTGGAATTTAGAACGCTTTATTCAACTAAATCTACTTGCCCGGCGAAATGAGAAATATATTCATGTTCAGTTCAGTTAAAACAAATGTCAATACATGCAAGTTGTGGAATGTCAACAAATAAATTATTTCTATATTTAATCAAATATTTGTTTCATGATTGTTGCTCTGTATGATCCTGTATGCAATATGCGATGCGTCTTTTTACCGCCGAACACCACCGAACACCCCCAAACACCACCGAACACCTCAAAAACACCACAAAGCACTTTATTTTTTACCACCAAACACCAACTGTGAAAAAATATCTCGTATATCTACTAGAAATCCAAACCATTGTGAATAAATAACATCAAATACGTGAATGAAATGGTGTTTTTACTCGACCGTCCATTATATTCGACAGACAGAACACCACCGAACACCTGAAAAATACCACAAACCACCATGTCATATTTTTTGAAGGAATTCAATACATTATGAAAAAAAAAATCACAACAAATATGCAAATATAATGATAGTTTTCCTGTACAATTTATTATACCCAACAGACAGAACACCACCGAACATTTCGAAAATACCACAAAACACCCAGCTCAATTACTGATATGATGTGCGTATAGACCCTGTTTATTTTTTTCATTTATTTTTTTTTGCAAAGAAAATAACCAAATGTATTGCAGTTATCTTGACATTCCTGTTATACATTTACGGCCGAACACCTTGAAACTGTACATACTACAGAACATCCTAATTAAACTTTATATGACACAAGCGTGTGATTAGATGTTAATTGTCAAATGATAAGTGTCGATCAGTCGTCCAATCTAATTTTTTTTTTGAAACACTAATTAAAAAATTGTATTTGCATAAATAGTTCTTGGAAGCTTGTTATCCTTTTTTGAACGCCAAATTTAGTGTTGTTTTCAAACTGTTTTATAACTTCGGAAGGAAATAGTCACAATAGTGTATGAAGTCGCCGTATTTTGAGAAATGTATAAATGATTCCCACTTTCCCACTTACTTTCAAAATATAAGATAAAATTGTATTAGAAATAACGATGTTTAGACCTTGGAGTTATGGTTATCAAAATCCAGATAATAGTTCTTGCGCACAAAGACTTCAAGAGGGAAATTAGTTTAAAAAGTTTTGGTTAAAAGATAGATAATCGATCCTCAAAGTTTCAATAAAGGATAGTGAATAATTCACAAAAGTTAAATAAATTTGATATACCACAACATAAACACACGTGTGTACTGGGATTTACAAGAAGTTAAAAAATAAAGGTGATCTGATAATTTGACAGCAAAGTATTTGGGAAAAATATTTGATAATTAATTAAATAAAATATTTTATAGTGATTTCACTATGAAAATTAACATTTTGCAAATTATTCGAAAATCAAAGCTAACCCAATTTTTCTTTCTTTTTAATATATTTTTTAGAGCAATCTCATGCGTAATTTTTATGAACCTTTTGACTTAATTATCAATAAAAATTTGAAATTGAAAATAGAGAAAAATAAATCTAATATTTTTTGTAGGATCTAATCTGCAGTATCTTAAAAGTATAATGGTGGAAATATAATTGTTGATCTACTTTAGGCTAATGTTTCGCTGACAAACTGACTATCTTGCCAATAAGAATCATAAATGGGTAAAATTAGGTATCTAAATCAAGTACACTATATGTAATTTGTTGTTATACTTCGTACACACTGATGAAACCTAATTGGACAGCATTCTCTCAGCAGTCTGTTCAAATATGTGATTCGTCTTCAGATAATATAAAAATCGTCGATGATCAAATCTTGCATAAAAAATCATCTTTTTATTGCTACGACTTCTTATATTGCAAATATTAGAAATTCAAACCGAGTTAACGATATCATTTCCTAGTTGAAAACTGCGTTATGCAATAACTTCAACCGTATTAAAGACCACACTTGATCGTTTCAATCGACATGAAAAAATTGTTTTCTCTCCATTCAAACATGTGTGTGCCCAAATATAGTTTCTAGAATGAATGAAACAGAAATGGTTGAGTTTATTTTGTTCAACTTTGCCGTATATTTGCATAAAGCTGCGATAATTGCAGAAAATGTCACTGTATTTTGAGCAGTATCGACTTAAAGAGTAGATATCTCCCTTGGTGTTATTTCTACACTTTATCGCTTTTCACCATGTTAGTGTAAATAAATCATATTTACCTTCAAAAATATACTACAGTTAATAAAACTCAACTTTCTCGTAGCACACATGTTGTTTTTGGTCAATGATGATTATCGTGTCTGCGATCGCGGGTTAAAAAAACAAAACACCAAGTAAAATAAAATGAATAAAATACTCATATTAACAATAAAAATACACAATTTTTTACATCTTTTGATATTTCTGAATTACCTTAAATGAGATTGTCGATTATCTTGATACTGTCTAATGGATACATAACAACAGCTACATATAAGTTGCAGACTTGCCATAAAAATTAAAATTTCTACATAATTATTAAAAGAAATATTTCATATTTTTGCAAATTCATTGTTCGATGTAACGTTATATATGTTCTGCTTGTTTTATGGTGTTCTTGTCTGTTGAATGTTCAGGACAATTGGCAACAGCCGTCATTTTGCAGAGTAATTTGTTGGTCATTCTTAAAAATTCTTTGAAATTCTGATCTATTTTTACCATTTCTTCAAAATTTAGTGTTCGGTTTATTTAAGAAATCGTGTTTTATAAAGTTTTTTGTGTGTTCGCTGGTGTTCGGCGGTGTGTGGCGGTGTTCGGCGGTAAAAAGACACTCCCTGCAGTATGTACAAATAATTCTCGCCTACCGATATAACTAACAAACAAAGAAAAAAAATGGCAGAAGATGGCCACAGTAAAATTTGCGTGGACACGAAATGGCATGAGTAATATTCCAGACCATCACCCATACCAATTATACTAAGAGTTCTTTAGCAAACCTGGCCTTCGCTGCCATTGCAACGAAAGCTGCAATCCTCTATGGAGTTTAAGGAAATCAACGGGACACAAACACCATACAAACAAATATTATCTGGTTGATTTACTACAGTTCATGCAATTCAGATAGGTCCAACCCCTGTTGCAAATGGATACCGATTCAAGTTTCAGTTTTTCCAAGACGGCATAAAATATTAAACTATGATCAGTTGGACCCTTTTATAAGCAATACGGAGTTTTTCTTTTATATGATTTTAACTTGAAAATAATATATTTGTTGTGCAAGATAACAACGACAAAGGCAGCGAAAAATATTTCTTTATATGTTACATTTGTACTACCAAAATAGTTACACGAAATGGAATCGGTTTGAAATAACACTATCGTTTAGAATTTTGGTATTAAAATGAAAAAAGACATCTTCCTTGGGTGTACATGTGTAGTTGATTTTACGTATAAATTTTCATCACTGTATCAAGTGTGATCCTGGGTATAGATTCAGGACTCAGTCTTATGTATCTCATGATAAGCATCGAATGCCTAACTACCCCAACGTTTTATTATATCATGTATAGATGTATAATGACATAGATCTACAACCAAAGATAACTGAGGATGACCCCCTGTTGTATGCCTTTGATAATGAAAGGATGTCTCCGCTGTTTTTATCGCTAATCAGTTGTCCTCATCAGTTTATCGAGAACGGCCATGATTCAAGTTCTGGTACCTGTGTTAGTAGGAGCATTTACCTTCCCTACACCGGAAGTACACCTTCAGTGTCCAACTGTGCAATTTGAGATGATTAAAACTGTGGAAAAATGGAGAAAATCGACCAACATTTGACGATTTTATAACAGATTTACTTCAGTGGATGTATAATATGGAAAATACATGTATGTGACTTTAAATTGAGTTTAATATACCCTCCGGTCGTCTCCAGTAGATCAGATCAAAATATTCAAAATAAAGATATATTCCTGAACAATTGAAATAGTTGAAGAACCACTTATATTTGGTTACAGTGTCAGCATAGATGTGTGGTGTCAGTAAACACGAAACCAACACTTATTATTGAAATTTAACAAATTCAACAAATAATTCTTGTTGTTTCTGAACTTATTGTTACTTGTATGTCATTGGCCTACAACATGTACACACAGCTTATAAATATAACATTCATATAAAAATATTATACTGCTTTGGATTGTAGAATTTTATTACCCCGGCCCTGTCCTTTTGAGAATAAGGGGCCAATTCGGGTTATTTCGCATATGTAGGTATAGAATGTTTATTGTTCATCAGATTTTGATGCGGTTTTATTCGTTTTGTTTCTTATAAAATTACGCATGTATGTCAATTGATTTGACCTCACATTTACTGTTCATGAGATAAAAAAAGGCCCATAAGGGGGCAGATCAAAAAAATTTTATTTATTTTATTTCTTGTCCGATTTCAATGCAGTTTTTTTTTATTGTCTCCCTAAGAAAAAATAGTTGAAGCATAGATGGTTGAAGACATATCAGTCAGATTTTTTTATTACTTCTCTCCTAGGGGAGATGTAAGGGTCAAACAGGGCCGAAATCACAAATTTGCTATTGATGTAAAATTTTTATTTTTGATAAGATTTTTATGGGATTTGTTTGTCATGTTTGTCAGGATTCCTCTAGACATAACCTTTCAGATATTGGATGGCTCTTACAATTTTCAATCTATAAGGGGTCAAAAGGGCCAAAACCAGTTTTCAATAAAAATGCATATTTTTCTTGAGATTGATCGGGGGGCATATTGTTTTTGTCCTGTCTGTCTGTCTGTGTGTGTGTCCAAAACTTTAACCTTGGCTATAAGTTTTGAACTATATCAGGTAGATTATTGTTACTTGGCATGTGTATAGGTCTAGTCAAGAGAAACATAAATATGCAAAAAAAAATTAGGTCAGGTCAAAGGTCAAGGTCACAGAGGTTAAAAAGGGATGAATTGGCTGTCTTCACATATTTGACTGTAGAATCCTTATTATTTATCGTATTGAGACAGGGTTTGTTTTATGCTTTTGCTATTAAATAAAATTGTGCAACTTAAGTATGTCAACAGATTTGAGGTAGCATTTACTGTTTTTGAGAAACAAGAGGCCCAAAGGGTGACAAATGGAAAAAATGAATTTTTTAATTTTTGCTCGTCGGGACGAATGTCCGAAGAGCTATTGTCATACCCCCGGCGTCGGCGTCGTCGGCGTCAGCAAAACTTTAACCTGGCTTGTGGAATTGAGACCTGAATAGCTAGGATGTTGATATTTGGTATGTGACTTCCTTGTGATGAGAGCTTTCTTCTGGTACTATACTTGTAGACATTTTGGCCCTGACCTTACCCTTAGGGCAATTTTTAAAAAACTTTAACCTTGCCTCTAGAAGGTAGGCTTTTAGTGGTAGGGTGTTCATATTTGGTATATACTTCCTTATGATGAGAGCTTTCATCTGGTACTATACTTGTAGACATTTTGACCTTGACCTTACCCTTAGGGCAATTTTAAAAAAAAACTTTAACCTTGCCTCTAGAAGGTAGGCTTTTAGTGGTAGGGTGTTCATATTTGTATATAACTTCCTTATGATGAGAGCTTTGTTCTGGTACCATACTTGTAGATATTTTGACCTTGACCTTGCCCTGAGGACATTTTTAAAAAAAAAACTTTAACCTTGCCTCTAGAAGGTAGGCTTTTAGTGGTAGGGTGTTTACTGGTATGTAGCTTCCTTATGATGAGTGCTTTCTAGTTGTACCATATTTGTAGACATTTTGACCTTGACCTTGCCCTGAGGGCAATTTTTAAAAAAAACTTTAACCTTGTCTCTAGAAGGTAGGCTTTTAGTTGTAGGTTGTTCAAAGTTGGTATGTAATTTCCTTATGATGAGAGCTTTCTTTTGGTACCATACTTGTAGACATTTTGACCTTGACCTTGCCCTGAGGGCAATTTGTAAAAAAACTTTTACCTTGCCTATAGAAGGTAGGCCTTTAGTGGTAGGGTGTTAATATTTTGTATGTAACTTCCTTATGGTGAGATCTTTCTTGTGGTACCATATTTGTAGACATTTTGACCTTGACCTTGCCCTGAGGGCAATTTTTTAAAAACTTTAACTTTGCTTCTAGAATTTAGTTGTTTAGTGGTAGGGTGTTCATATTTGGTATTTGACGTTCTTTTGATGAGAGTTTTCTAATGGTACCATATTTGTAGACATTTTGACCTTGACCTTGCCCTCAGGGCTAATTTTTAAAAACTTTAACTTTGCTTCTAGAATTAAGTTGTTTAGTGATAGATTGTTTATATTTGATATGTGACTTTCTTGTGAAGACTTTCGAATTAATTGTGCATTGAGGTTACTGGAATCCCCGGCCAGCTATGTTGTCTTCTGTCAACTCTTGTTTGTGAGATCATGATGCAGTATTTTTCTTATAGCATGTTTAAACAGACACTTTTAACAATTAAAACCATTGCAATAAACAGGAGGCCCAAAGGGGCTTCATCTGTTTCAGAATAAAGGAGTAAAATTGGGTGTATTTATGGTAATAAACAACTTTTGAACTTTGTAAGATAGACTTTTAATACTTGCCAATTGTATAGGTCTTGTGAAGAGGAACATGAATATGCAAAACAATTAGGTCAAAGGTCAAGGTCATAGGGATCAAAAAGGGGTAAATTTGGGTATTTTCATATATTTTACTGAAGAATCTGGGGGCATATGTAGTGTTTCACAAACACATCTTGTTTTCAACATTAAAAGCACTCACTTACATTGTATACGTACCATATATTGAATTTAAATGTTCATGTAAATATAGTATATATACAGGTGCATGTATCCCCTTGTTATTATAGCAAAGAATAAAACCAGTTTAATTTTTTGTAGGGTCTTCTATTCATCGAGATAGGCTACAGAGTCTTTGTCGCCTCTGTGGAAGCAATAAAGCCATTCCTAATAATGGTTACGCAGTTTCAAAGGAAAAATATGCAAGTCACATAAAGAAGGCTCTACAAGTAGATGTGACACTAGACAACCATGTTTATCCACCATATATATATGTGACTGTTGTAGGCTTAAGTTGATGAAATGGAGAAAAAAGGCCAATCAAAACATTAAAGTGACAGTGAATATTCAATTGTTTAAATATGAGGAACATAACAATGAGTGCAGTATTTGTAGTAGGATTACAGAACCAGAAAGAAAAGATGAGAATATAATTAACACACAGATTTGTAAAGATTTTTGCCTCAATTTTAATGAAAGTGATAGTGAATTTCAGATTTTTAAAGTGGCACCTTCAACACAAAAATTCAGCCATAGAATTTACATAGACAAAAAGACAAGAGAATTGTATGTATTTGTAAATGACATTAATGCTAGATTTACACCGCCGATCAGACCAACTAGATCCCGACCAACGTCATAAAATTCATTGATCGGGCTAGCTCACGATGTCCATTCGACCTTTACCCGATTTAACACGACTAACACTCGACCATTCTCGATCTCTTCACGATTCACGTACGACTTATGCTCGACCCTCATTCTACCAACCAGACTTTGTCAGATTGAGCCAGATCATAGCCCGATTTGTGTTTGATTAACTAGACCTGGTCGGGAGAAGATCGTGAAAAAGTCGAGTGCGCTCGAGTTTTGTCCGGTTAGTAAGTTTGTAGATACCGGGATATAATGTAAAAATTCAGACAGTTCAGAATGGTGGCATTAGGAGAAGCAAAATTTGTGGCCCATGTGGATGATGCTTCAAGGAAACGATGATAACTATGATAGATATAAGAGTAGCACAGAAGGTGGATCTGACACAGAAGGCGCGTATTTTGGGTTAGACAATAGCTAATGCTTCAAAGTCATCATAATAGAGGAATGAATGTTCGCTTTCACATACAAGCAGGTCATCCTCCTCATCATGCATAATTGTTCTGTCATTACATTTAGGACTAATCTGATACATAAAACAGAAGACACACTATTTTTAATTTTAGCACATTGGCTATAGGGGAAGGTTTGGGCCCAATACAACTGGTTTAATCCCACTGCATCTTGCGCCTGTCTTATGTCAGGAAATTTATTTAGCCTTTGTGTGTCTTGTCTGTCTTCTACTTAGTTTACTTTATGTCTATAGGAGTCTAGGATGATGTTTATATCGCTGAACTTACATACTCTTTATTTAGGGGCCGACTCCGACCTGCCGTTGGTTGTGGGGTTTCCACTATGTTCATTGAAGATCTCATGGTGGTTTTGAGTTGTCATTTATCCACTTTGGGTCGTTGTCTCTTTGACACATTCCCCGTTTCCATTATATGATATGAGTGGTAACTAGATTAACAGTAGTTTCCGTGTATAGCTTTAAACCTGCATTCTGTATGTTTTTAGAAAGTGAAAATGGCGAGCGACTGCCCGTTGGGTACATCATTTTCCCGGTGCAAATCTAAAAGATTATTTTTATCTTCTAGTACGTGTTAAAATGCTCAAAATCGCATTTTTCTTATTAGCTTGACTCAAAATCTTGTGATAAGAGTACCAATCTGCTTGAAAGAAACAATATTTCATTCTTGAATTCATGTGTTAATAGTGGATCTATTTCTGGAATGTGTATGTTGGGTACATCTTTGATTCAATTTCAAATTCGGTCAGCATAGGTAGTTGATTGAATTTAAGCCATCTGTACGTCATCCTTTAATTGTACTAGTTGCATGCACAATCTGATAGTCTATTCTAATCCTGATATAGCATATAGCCAGGTTGAGCTTTTTTCATTATTTTGTTTCTGTTGTCCATGAACTTTGCATTTAAGTATATTCTATCCAGAAACCGCACAGTCATGATAGACCTCGATTGGTTCAATGTGAAAAAACCGCCATGTCCGCTTCGAATCAAAATTAAGCACCAACTGGGAATATAGTTGTAAATGTGATCTGATGGGATAACTAATTCAAACGTTACCTCTGAAACCCCTAAGAAAATAAGACCAAACTTGTTACGATTGCCAGTGATGGTCCCTTTTCAAATGCCATATCGTCAGCTTATGCAAGATGACCGCCAAAGGGGGACACAGTTAAACATTGTACCAGAAGGATTTTCACTTGACCAAATTGCAGCCAAAATTAGTCAAAATAGTCCTTGGATGTTCCAATTCCAAAATAGTATCTATCTTGTCTGCATGCAATCCAACGCGAACATAATTTAATATTCGACCTTACTTAGGTATTCTAAGATCTTCTATTCTGAAACTTCTCTGACAATTGGCTGGTCCCCATTTGAGTTAGTACCTGGCAGATCATACCAAAGATGATAATCAACCAAACTTGATCACATTAGTCATTGGAGTCCATTGGATGACTTTTTTAAAAACTGTAGTAAGGCCGTGGTGAGACACTGAGGCTCTTGAAAGCCTCATGTTGTGATATTTTGAAAAGATGACATGTTGTCTTGTTAAATCGAGTAAAGGTCTTGAGTGGTCGAGTAAAAGTCGGATACAAGTCGGGAAAAAATCAGGATATGGTCCGGAAGATCTTGTATAGAAAAAAAGAATGAACCGAGTTAGACGAGTAAGGATCGAGTGCTAATCGAGTTGGTCTGGAAGCGACTCGGAATAAATCGAGAAGCGGATGAGTTAAAGTCGGGTAGAAATCGGAATGATCGGCTGAAATTTTGAAACTCGATCAAGACCGATCCCTTTACGACCTCTTCACGACTACCTCGATCAGACCCCGATTGATTCGCGACCTGTTCTCGACATATAATGCACACGACCTCTTCACGATATTTTTTGACATGTCAAAAATATTCGGGAACACAGCTCGAGTTCAGCAGAGCTAGTAAGATCGTCCCGATTTGGTTAGTAGACCGAACACGAGCATTCAAGATCAGTGTCCCGATCGATGAATATTCATGAATATTCATGCATCGAGTTCGGTCGAGTTGCTTTGATCGGCAGTGTAAACCTACCATAATGTAAGGTGGAACACAAATTTACAAAATATTCCTAGTGTACTCAATATAGAAAGTCTAAAGTTATTGTTGGAGACTTTTGGCCTAAGAAAATCAATTGTGTGTTTAGGGTAACATGGTTTTCAAAGTTAGGTAGGGTAGGTTGAAAAAATCTTTTTTTTAATATTTTTTTACATTGTAGTAATGGAGGAACATTTCTGACTTTAACAGTGCTTGTTGTAAAAAGGCAAAAAAAGTTAGGGTAGGCATAAAATTTTAGGTAGGGTCGGGTTACCCTAAACTCACAACTTTTTTTTCTAGGCCTTATCTAAATTAATTATATGCTCCGGAAACACTGGATATGACGAGTTGTGTAAGTCAAGAAGAGGAGGGTATAGCCATGCAATGTTTTTATCCAAAGATGGCACAACAGTAACCGCATATGAAGAAACACTTTTTAGTCATGAAAGTACTATAAGGCATAGAAAATGTGACATTGTAATAGATCACGGTGGCAGATGCAATACATGTGAGCTGTTCAGAACAAGTGTATATGTTATGTCCTCCAGAAATAACAAGAAGATGGAGAATGTTTTACAGGACATTTCATCGAATAAAACAAGGAATGACTTTTTGTCGCCGGAGCACACTGCTAAAAAATTAAAGGTCTTGAGTGACAACAACAAACATTTGAAGCGAAAGGTGTCCTCTCTAGAGTGCAAAATCTTTGATCATTTACCAAAAAATGGTGAAATAATAAGTTCCAAGTTAGAACAGTCCTTTACCAATATAATTGAATACAATAAAGACCACCTTCTGGCTTTTCCTGACGGATCCCCTCAGAAACTTTTGTGGCAACAGCAATTGGCATATTTAGAAAAGGGGGACAAACGACATATGAGGTGGCACCCTACAATTATAAAGTGGTGTATTGCCATACATTGCAAGTCGTCAAAGGTGTACGAAATGTTACGTTCTTCAGGATTCTTACATCTACCTCACCAGAATACACTTCGGGATTATACTCATTTTACCAAAGCCAAAAGTGGAATAAATGTGGAAATGGTAAAACGCCTCAAAATTGAAGTCAACTTTGACAAATTACAGGATACCAAAAAAATGTCCTTTTAATTTTTGATGAAATCAAGGTGAAAGATGGCCTCGTTTACTCCACAGAAACTGGAGAGCTAATTGGATTTTGTGATCTTGGTGACATAAACAATGAAATAGAATCTTTAGTAAAAAATTGCAAGGAGGAAAAAGACCAGGAAGAAAACCGCCCATTAGCAACACATGTAATAGCCTTCATGGTAAGAGGAATATTTTTAGATTTACCTCAAGTTTTTGATTATTTTCCATGTACTGGATTCAATAGCCACCAACTATTTTGGAGTGTCTGGCCAGCAATTGATTTACTAGAATATGTAGGATTTTATATTCGTGCATTGGTTTGTGATGGGGACAGCCCAAACAGGAAATTTTATCGGATCCACAATACAGCACAAGATCCTGATGGAATCACCTATTTTACAGACAACTCAACTAGAAAACATCGAATTTATTTCATTTGTGACCCGCCACATTTAATGGAAACAACAAGAAATAATTGGGAAAACTCCGACTGGCACAATAAAACCAGAAATCTAGAGGTAATTTTTATTTCATTTATATTATAGATGACCTTAGCTTGTACAATGTACATGAACATTTTTAAATTCAAAAATTTTAGAGGGGGAGTGAAAAATAAGATCACAGAACCTATTTTACCATATTTACTGAAACAGCTGAATACTTTAAGAGAATAACATTGTTATGCAGAGAAAAGTGACCAACATTTCCCCATTGTATTTGAACCTTAGTTGTTATTTTTTGGGTAAATGTAAATGTTTAGATTTGTAATGAAAAATGACATCAGTGCTCATTAACGTTAACGTTTGTGTTGAGTATCATGTATTTGACAAAATGATATGAAGTAGATGCACATGAGACTATAAAACATGTGAACTCTAACTATTATAAATGTTAATTTTGCATATACCTTTGTATACTTGTACATTGTGTAACTTGACTTTACTGATCTTTATAGAAATGTATTTATTTTATGGTATCTTTCTTTACAGTTTGATAATCAACAAATAACATGGAGTCAACTTGTCAGTTTAGTAGAAGAGGATTTACTTGGAAATAATGGACAGGCTGGTGGTCTTCGGATGCTCCCCAAGCTTACAAATGAACATTTGAGATTAACATCATCACTTAGAATGAAAGTTAAACTTGCAACCCAGGTATGAAAATTAATAAACCAGTTCTGTCAGAATATACATGTATACATTATGCCTATCATTTTCTATGGGGCATTGTAAGTTTAGACATGTTAGAAGCTCAAAATTGTCAAGAAATTTGTTTAACAAAAAATTCAAACTTGCAAAAATATTTTTAAAAATGGCATACATGTATATCAGGTCGGCATGGTCATATTTGACATTTTTTTTGAAAATGTATAATTTTTTTTCACAATGTTAGGGTTTATTTGGTAGCCATTGCTAAAACAATCACCTTGTTTTCAACATAATGACAGGGCTATTATCAGGGAGAAAAAGTTATTAGACATAATATGGTTAACATGTACAGTTTATTGGTCATTTTTATAATGCATGCCTCATGATCACTATAGCTAGAGTAAACAAAAAATAAAAATATCCAGTACTAATGTGGACAAAATTCTTGAAGAAAAATAAAAATAAAGAAATGTTTAATATGGAGGAGACATTGCAGTATTAGTATATATACCGGTACAATGATCTGATGTGCATGTATGTGTATGTACACATTTTGTGTTTGTCTTGTTTTCGTTCTGGTTATGTGAAATTTCTTAAATATATCATACAATGTACTTTTATTATAAGTCTAGCACTATACATTAACTTTATTCATTTCAGGTTCTCAGTGCCACTGTCGCTAGGGCGTTCGAAATTGTTGATAGACTTAATCCAACTACACGTTCAACCAGAAAGTTTGTTTCATATATGGATACGTTCTTTGACTGCCTCAATGTTTCGAGATGTAACATGGAGAAAAGGAAGGAGAAGCCAACACTTGCAGCATATACAGATATATCTGACTGGAGATTAGAGGTAGTGTTCAACATTTCATGCATTTCTTTATATATTATAACTGTTTGTAATCCCCAGTGATTTTTTTTTCTCCTAGAATTTACAACTGCAAATTTTTATCATTATCAAATTTTCTATATCTTTTTTTTTGTTTTTGTTTCAGAAAATGTATGTAAATGTACTAGTACTATGTTAAACTGTCATATTTTATTTCCAGCTTTTCATGTAAATTTCCACCACAAGACAAATTTAATTCTCATGACATTTCCTTTTAAATACAAAGCAACAAGTAATATTTTGTGGAATCGTCATATTTACTCAACACACAGGACTGCTAACACAACATTGACGTTTCTTAAATGTACATTTACCATGTTTACTCCATGTACTTTTTTGATTGTCAAGGCGAAGAAAACCAATTTCATGATGAAGTTTAAAAACAATGAAAGATTGATAATTTATGTGCACAACATTTTATTGCCTCATCTTTATTAACTTCATATATCTCATCATTTTATATACACATATTTTACAGTGGCTGGAAGAAGATTTCTGGCTGTTTTTGAAAGAATGGGAAAATCAGTCATTGGCTAGAATTGAATTACCAAAGGAAAAACGTCGACAGTTGTGTTTGAGTAGAGAAACACTTCAAGGACTTAGAATAACAGGTATATCTTTAACACTGTAGGCTACAGATCAGTCACTCTCTGTGAGATAGAAATAATACTGAAATATCAAACACCGTACTGACATAATAAAAATGAATTTAGAAAGTGTAAACAGGAATTATAAATTAAATTTATCTTCACAGAGAAATCGGGTACTGAAATTTTTCGCACTATGTAACCAATAAACCTTACATGTACATGTACATGTATATATTTCTTTGATATGTAATTTTGCTGACATTTCAATCTTTTGTTCGATATGGGGTATTCGACATCAATTTGCTTCATACAAAATGTATGCATTGCGTTGGACGATTTGAAGTTGTTTTGTGTACTTAAAATTTATTTATATATATTTTTCTCATTTCAGTAAAATCATTCACTAAGATGACAAGAGAATTACTGTCTAACTTAGAGTGGAATTTGTATTGAGTGGTAAATTCAGCCAGGAACCGTTAGAAATATATTTCAGTAAGCAGAGAAGTTGTGGGGGAAATACTGAAAATCCTACAGTTCTTGACTTCAACAGAAATGCAAGAAATATATTTGTCGCAGGGACAGCAGCGATTAGGGGAGCTGCAAGAGGAAATTGTACACTTGATCCAATAACTAAATACCGAATTTACTGTGAATTTATTTTCTGCATATGCGCATTTCGACAACTTATGTCTCTTCAGTGCAGATAAAATCTAAACGTTTGGAAAACCATAAATTCAAAGATGTTAAAAATCTGAGAGAACAAATAACCAATATGATCTAAATGTAAAGCCAAAATAAGCTAAGGACAGAGCTTTGCATGAGGGAGATACTCCTCAGTTTTCAACAAAATTTACAAACATTTAGATATTGCAAGGTTCCAAATAGTATCGGCTTTCGGGTCAGCACCGAAGAACTGACTACTGGGCTGGTGAATACCCTCGGGGACTAACAGTCCACCAGCAGAGGTATCGACCCAGTGGTAACAAATAACTAAATACCGAAGTTACTGTGAATTTATTTTCTGCATATGCGCATTTCGACAACTTATGTCTCTTCATCCAAATGATGGGATGCCAGTATGTGGAGTTCCTCTACCAAAGCGAAAGCACCCAAGGTAATTATAAAGTGCAGTTTAATAATTACTCAAGTATACATGCATAAGATGTAATAATGGTACATTTATTTTTCAGTGTCAAATTTCAGTTGCTTTCGAAGTCCTTTCTGTGCTTTGCTTGTCACACTGCGCAAGAAGATACAGGCATGAGCAAAAGCATGGAGGCGAAGCTTTATCCATCGTTTCAAAATAACTTCTTTTAGTATCTGACTACTGTCATTTTCAATGTTACAAATAGTCTCCCAACCTAATTGCACAAGTTTGTTTTCATTTAAAATAGAAAACAATTGTTCTTTAAAGTTGATATCCAACAAGTTATGTGATTTTTGAAGAAATGGTTTTACCACAATTTCCATCCTTCTGAAAAATATGTATACATTATCACTAATACAGAATAAACCCCCTCTGTTGGCATATTCCACTAATGTTTTAGTATAACTCAGAAATGTTTTTGTATTTCCGGCAACTGCTTGAGATTCTTGCCACGATGAAAGTACAGTAAAATATGCTGATGCTACTTTATTTTTGTCCTTATTTTGTGCATAGTGTTTCATCTGACTTTGAATGATATAACCAGCCGTGTACCGAAGAGCAGGCTCTTCTTGTTCTGACAGTTTTTCGCATTGGGAATCTTTATTTGGCATTTCAAATATCAAAAAGGATTGCGGATTCTTTGACAGTTTTGGACATTATTGTTTTTATTAATTCCTTGTAAAATGGTTTGAATTGTTTTTGTGTCTAACGTCATTGTTTTCTGTGTTCTCGTTTTTGCCCTGTCTTTGGACTTCGATTTTTGTGAATATCACCCCATTGTTCCTTCGGTATTCTACTGCCGTTGTTACATAATCTATGTTGTCACTTTTAAATCCCATTTCCACAATTTCTTGTCTGATCTTGTCTATGAAATTAACATCAATTTTTAAGCAATGAAATTTTGTACACATTTTGTCTAATTCCTCTGTTGTAGGTTTCATTACAGATGAAGAGATAACGAGCCATACTTTATCGATTAGCATTTCACAGAAGGAACTGTTTGAATTCCCGATTATTTCACCAAGCTTATTCAGATCTTCTTTAAATGTAGGATCAAATTGTGCGATCGGACTAGACTCTGCATTTCTAATTGCCTCCAGTATTATGCATGTTGACTCTGTCATTGCCATGTCTTTCGTAAATTTGTTCTGCACTACAAAATATCAAAAACAAAATCCTTTAGCAATTTATATACATGTAATAAGGAAACTACCACAATAATGCTAACTTCAAATAAGCATTTTCTTTTGGTTATGTGTGCCACAAAATCAAATATTGTGTCAGTATTATTATGTGAAATTGGCGCCAAAGGCAGCAAATATTGTAAAGAGTGGGAGAGCAACTATTTACATTTTAAAATGGAAATTTGTACACATAGATATTGTTTTTATTTTGTAAATGAAGAGCACGCAAAAGATACATATAAGAATAGACATACCCAAAAACATGATGATTTTCTTCTTGTAGCGAAATTTACATGGTATATAAGAATTGTAAGTATCTATTACCATATAAAAAAGGGTCTGTAAGTCTTGGCATCTGACTTACGAGAAAGTTCGAGAAACACCATTTGCCTACAAAGCACTATGAGAAATCGAAGGTTCAATATAACCATATGATTTTTTTCAATTTTCTAAAATCATTTAATTTTTTTACACTTTATGACGTTAGCTGAGACACAACTTGAACAAAACTATACTAAGTATATTTCCTGGCAACATCAAGTCAACTTTGTACCATGAAATAGCGTAATAAATATAAAAAGTTGGACGACACCTTCTTTTAAAGTTCCGACATTTAAACCAGACTTACAGACCCTATTGCCTTTACAGGCAAAGGGGGTACTCATAAATCAATTCAGATAGCAGACTATGTCTTTATGTTTGCTTTTAATGTATTGTTTTGTTTATTATGTCACAAACCTTATTATTTAATGAAATTAAAATATGGATTTTAATTTGTTGTATGTGTATGCATTGTGAAAACTACATACTGTATCACAGTACAAAGTGTGGCTTTCCTGTTGTTTATGTTTGTGCTCTGTCTTGTTGTTTGGTATGTGTTTTTTTTTTGGTCATTGTTGACATTTCTTTTCATAAGAAAAGTAATTGAATTTGCATATTGTCAAAAGATAAATACACCACCAAATGTAGCATACAGCCAAGACAAAAAAAATAAACAAAAAAGAAAAAAAAATGCCTATAGTGAATATTATACAATGAACCATTACACTTTTCAAAAATTGTGTACACTGTTGCTGAAACAACGACAGTAGAATACCGAAAGAACAATGGGAAGCGATTACTACAAAAATCGAAGTCCAAAGACATGGCAAAAACTGTAACAGATAAAAACAAAGACAAAACAAGGACGTGAGACAGCTACAATGCATTGAAATCAAAGGATAACATTAAGAACTAAGGCACTCATAGTTTGAACTCCCATGAAAACCCGGAGTGACATTAGGTGCTCCGGAAGGGTAAACATGTCCTGCCCCGCTAGGGACACCAGTCACACTATCAGTGAGGCATACTGTGAAAATCATACAGATTCCCACGAAATTTAACACCATAACACAAAATATTTGACCTCATGATTCGGAATCGATTATGGTCTACATCAAAAGGTTATAAGGGACAAAAATTGAGGTCATATGGGAAAGGATTTTACGAGTATTAAAATTCTGCATCCTGCTTTACGAAATTCCGCTTTTTGTTTGTAAGTGGCAAAATATATTCTATGCAAAAAAAAATTGTACGATTGTTGCCTTGGTATTCATTTTCACTTTTAAAGAATTATTCTAACTAGTATTTACCTTCTGTGATTGTCCTTCTCTTTGTTTTTGTGGCAGCAGCAGGGCCAGGATTTTCATCATTATGCTTTGGTTTTTGTAATATATCAGTTTTCTTTGGTACAGTCTTTTCCTTCTTTGTAACTTTCTTTCCTAAAAGCGATACATATAACAAATAAAATAAAGGTATATCCACTGCATTGTTCAGAATATTTAATTGGCAATTGTGAATATTGCTTGCTGCAACATTCTTCAGAAGAAGAATTTATTTCGTCATACTTTTTGCCATCATGTAAAACATAAAATGTTGGTTGACAATTTCTAATGGACAGTTTATTACAAACCATTATAGCGTGCTGCTAAAGAGTCTTACACTTTAAAGTATTTCCATATGTTTTAGTATGAAAAAATTGGGGATACTTATAAAAAAAACAATACTGCAAAAAGACATCCGCATTTTTAATTAATTTTTACCTTGTTTTGTCTTTTATGTTCTTTACATTCATCACACATCCAGGTGTCTGGTATGGAATCTATTGACATGCCAACACACTCGGCGTGAAACCATTCCATTTCACAATTATCTCCGTTACAATGTACCATGTGTTCATGTGCTGGTGTGCAACAGAAACAAAAAAAATTCTGTGAATGGGTCATCTTCATTTAATATTTGTGCTATTTCTTGTTCTGTGTATTCCAACTCGTCCATCGTAATGATTGAACAAGCTTACAAACCGGATGTTGTCACCGGAAGTAGCTAAATTACATGTTAATCAATCGGAACGTCATTCGGTTATTTCCGACACTAGATGGAAATTGTCGAGGCTGATCTGATTGTATGATTACACAACCGAAATGTTATCGGAGGCGATTAGGGGGGTCTAATTAGCAGATACTTAAAACATTTTCGGTAACGCTCATAGAACGTTTGATGTTGGGTTGGTTGTAGATCTATGTCATTATACATCTATGATTATATTATAGTTTATGCCAAACTAGCCTCTTTTGCGTCTCCTATTCGAAAAAAGAGTGGGGCCGAATTGCCTCTTTAGTTCTGAAAATGATAAGGCCTTTTGTAATAATAAAGAAAATTGTTAGCGGGTCATATAACAACAATTCAGAGTCTACATATGGATTATCTGTACTTGGATTATCTGTACTTTGTGTTGGAGGTTTTGAAAATGAAATGTCCGTTGTTTGAATGACACGATTTCCGTTCTGGTGCTTACTGTATTAAGGTAATTTGACCTATCCTTACGTAGTATGGTGAAAAAACAGAGAGTTGACGGCCGAGGAGAATATGACAGATTCGTACGTTGAACTGCGAACTGAGGGGAGTGCATGAAGTTATCCTTTAACAGGTTAGAAGCCAGTTGAAATCAGATAGGAAGACGAGTATCCCTCGTAGGGAATCTGACGTTTTGGATATTAACTCATTTTACATATGAGGAACGATTATTTGGTGTTGTCTATTTGAGAGTAATAATAATAAAGTCCTGATAAGTAAGTCCAAACGAACCTACTGGACAAGTTTGATGACGAAATATAAAGTATGTCATAAAGCGGACAGACCATATGGTAGATAGATTGAAAAATTATGAAAACAATTTACTGATTGGTATGCTGTCGTGTAATTTCTTTCGGTTTTCTCCGCCATTAAATTATCAAGCAAGCAAGGAGTTTTTTCTGTCGGTAAAGCTCTAGGGCTTCTCGCTGTAAATCATCACGAGACAATGTATCAGGTATTTGATCAACATAAGAAGGACATATTGGCCCTAAATAACAATATTCAGAAGTTCATTATTAGTAGAAGTCTGCAACTCGTTCAATATGTATTGTGACGGCGTTGTCCCCAAATTAGGCCGTTATCAGTAAAATCGTCTACGGGGGGTTCCTCCCAATCTCGTTCGTATAGTATGGAATGATGGGTAAAAGTGTTATCACAAAAACAAGTACTTGCTAATAAATCACAGTCGAATAATCATTCAAGTTCGAACATGTGGAAATGAGAAATGTTAACACTTTTCAACCCACCCAGGGTAAAATTCTCTCCAAAATAGAAAAACACAATTAAATGGAAAGTTTATCGCCGACAATGATGCAAAAAAGATTTTCTTTTATTTATCATAGATTTGTAGCAAGATCGATATGGAAAATTTCAAAATGAAAAATAAATCTTTATACACTAAATTTGAAAACATAATTTTCTAAAAAGTTTAAACGATAAATTTATTGACTGTATAGTGTTGAGAATGTGGATTTCGAGAAAATAATATAGAAGAAGAAACGGTCATCGAAAAGAATCATGGCCGGAATAATGAAATTGCAACTTTACAGCAGCGTCACGCGTATTTGTTACCATGTGCTGATATTATAATTCTCATAATTCACGAAAGCGTTTATAAAAACATTATTTTCTTGTTTGCTGAAAAAAATATTCAAATATTTGTAGAGACAATCTCTGCGACCCTACTATTTTATAATAATTACGTTGTAGATATGAATTGCCAACTAGGATCCTTATATCACTGTTACGCATTTTATTGTATTAATACAAACTATACTTATTTTAACAACTTAACCAAAACTGATTCCGAGATACTAAGCATACAAGCTATAGTACTGAGGCCGTATAAGCAAAAAAGTTAACAAAATGAAAAAAAAGAGAAACAATGCAATCTTATTAATGTTTAAACATGTAAACATTACTTTCCGCAGTTCAATCTACTTTCTCTTAATAGTAAGAAAACTTCATTCTCGGTTATATTGGACAGTTTTTTTGTATATTTTCTATTACTTTAATTTCTGATTTAACTGTTTGTTTTTGCATATATGTATCTATTTTGTAGTGTTATATAGAAACATCTGTCATTAATCGGTTATCAATTATCACATTTATCTGAAAACTGACGGGGTACAGCCCGACACATAATGAATATTAATTGTCCCTGTTGATTTTGCATATATTCACTGTACCCATCACGCAACATTTAATTTCTGGCCATTAATTTTTTAGCTACTATTTTTAGTCTTCTCGCACAAAATCTCGTTTGAATCACAGCGGTAGTCTGGGGACAATGCCGTCTATTGGTGTATTAAGAGTTGCTGACTTCTAATAATAATGGAATTCTGCTATATTATACTGTAAAATTAACAAAACGAGTCCTCTCAATACGGCTATAGTCTCTCGAACTTGGATGATTTTGTTTTGTTGATAATGTGGACGACTGACTTGTTATCTATGTTAAACATCGTTAGATCAGACACCCAATAAATAGTGCGACAAAAACCAGAGAAATTTCAAGAAATATAATATCTTTTAGGAAACCACTGTCATCCTGTTTGGTTTGCCAGATATCACGAATGTACCGTAACAGAAAGTAAATGTCTACCCCAAATGTTTATCCCTAGCACTATCCATGAATAATTCAATTACATCATTTGACGTCTAAAAACCGTCAAACATAACGGAAACCCCCTTTTACTTGGACAAAAAGTTCACCTTTACCTAAAGGTTCTCACTCATAGCGCAAGACATGCACTCGTATCATGTGTTGAGGTTTCTGAATATTGCATGTTGCGTCAATGGCCTTCTACAAAAAGCTCTTCACGTGTAGGACTACCGCCTGACATGCGAAATTTAGCATGCCAATTAAAGATTGTTGTTGGCGCAATATAAACCTTTAAAATTAAATGAAGAACTCAAAGTTTGTCACAATGCTTTTAGATTGTCACTGCATTGCAACTTTATTTTTTTGTATTGAATTCTATTCCAAGAAAGGTCATATATCTATCGCCAAAATTTTGACAAGATCTACGGTTTATTTGTCTTCTAAGGGAATTCCAACATTTTGGATATTCTTATGTAAAATTCAAGTTTATCGATGCATTGCGATAAAAGCGAATCCGAACTCGTTAAAAATCATCGAGATGATATAAAATATTTCATTTCCACTCCCCTTCTCTAAAAACCAAAGAAGGGCAGATGAAATATATTCAAAGAGGGAACAGCTTACCGAAGCCATGAAAGGGAAACATCTATCGAATTACATTGTTGTAATTTCCTATAGAAGGCGAATCCTATCTGATCAAATTCCGGGGGGGGATTCTCTAAATCGGAATGCATCATATAGATGTCAGTTTTGCCCCCACATTTTATTCCCACGGCCTTCACACTAGTCGGCAACTATACTCGAGAAACAACCATCCTCTCGTTTCATCTCAACGGCATCTATACTAGATAACAAAATACAGAGGTTACTGTTAATTTATTTTCTGCATATGCGCTTTTCGAGAACTTATGTCTCATCAGTGCAGATAAAACCAAAGCATTTGGAAGTCTATTAACCGAAAACGTGTAAAAGCTGAGAGAGAACAAATAGCCAAAAGGAACTAAATAGGAGTAGCTAGCAAAACTTGCTATCTGTAAATTCGTTCAGAGAATTATTTGTGAGATATGACAAAAAATTACCGAAGTTACTGTAAATTAAGTTTCTGCTTGTGGGCATTTCGGCAACTTACTTTTTATGTCTTTTCAGTTCAGATCAGATCAGGACTTTTGGAAAACCATTTACCGATTTATCATGAATCAGTCGTCATCTCCATTCTTTTTGGGTGCCGAGATTCGGAATTTAGGAAAAAGAGGTAATCGAATAGACCGGCTACCCTGCCTAAATCGAATACTTTGGTTATTCTGCTGGTGACATGTCCCCATGTAATTTTGTGTGCAAAACTAGGTTCTACTCGCTTACGGTATTTATGTACATTGTTCATTTATTAAGTTATAAAAGCAAAACTGAGTAGTTACATAAAAAACTAAAAGTTCAATATCTACAACAGTCCAAAATCATTCAGGAGAAGGACTTTGTTTAGCCAATATTGTTCATTGACCCTGGCCCTTCCCGTTCCTGGTTCATTTGATACGACCGCGGTTTTATCATAGACATCTATTTCAATGACTCCTGGCCTTTTTTCTAGCTTGGTTACATAAAAGCAAAGAATACGGAGGTCCATGTATTTAATGTTCGTGATATTGATTAGTTTATGCTGAACTACAGTTAACTGCTCCCCCCCCAAACGATGATTAGGTTTCGCCCTTATTTACTAGTAGTTTAGAAGCCAAATCATGTTCCGACTTGAACAGGTTACCGATGTCTGTGTACAGCCCTGACAAAACTGACGGGAATGATGGGGAGCTTACTGAATCAGACACGCTAGCAGTGCAAGTAGGTTCTTGGCACCCTTGTACATTACCAAAACCTATTAGTCCCAGTGAATTACCCGTTCCAAATGTATTGTCTACCTCATTTATCATTCCAGCGATGTCTAGCTTGGGGCCTGGTTCTGTTGGGGGAAGTAATGTTTACCAGGTGATACAAGCTTATGTAGCTATGTAATTTAAATTAAGTTGGCAGTGAAAATCATTATGTATTTAAATGTAATAACGATGGCTTATGGTAATTGCAAGAGAAATGCATTCAGTCATTATAATTAAACTCAAAACAGTCAATCTAATAACACTTTATATACCGCATTGTAATATCTGTAATCAGATGTTCATTTCTACAAATTATTGGAAAAATGTTCTGAATATCACGTCTTAATTTTCTGTATATTTTGTAGTCTTTTTTTAGCTCACCAAACTCAAGGATCAGTATGTGCTATTGCTATCACTTGGCGTCCGTAATCTGTCGTCCGTCCGTTGTCCGGCTTTTTATTATCCTCTCTGAAACAACCGTAGCAAATTAAACCAAGTTTGCCGGAATAAAGTATGTAATGTCCTTCACAGAGATTGCTCATTTCATTCTGACCCATAAAAATGCCACCAGCACAGAACAAATTTTAACAATGGATCCCATGGGAAAATCATCATTTGTTTTGTGGGCATGTGGTGTCTTTGGTCTTCCGTCTTTTGGTGTTCTTGCTTTTGCCTTGTCTCTGGACTTTGATTTGTGTAATCTTGTGCTTTGTTCCTTCGGTATTCTACTGCCGTTGTTTTTTATCATCTGCTCAGAAACTATTGAAGCAAATTTAAGCAAACTATATCGGAATATATGGATGCTACAATGTATTTCACAGAGATCGTTTCGACAAAAACATGGCTGTCAACACGGAACTAAGTTTGACATAAACCATTTGGAGAAAACATCATTCCCATCATCTTCTCCGAGAGTTTGAATGTGCCAACTTTGTAATAAAGCGTTTTGATTTGTCTTGTAAAAAACATGTTATAATTGATTTACTCATTTTAAAAGTATCAAAGAAGGTAATATACATTATTACCACATGTTTCTTTCATCTTTAAAATGATACGAAAAAACAGGAGCAAGCAAACTATATGAACAGGATTGTCAGAGACTCAGAGGAGATAAATTAACATTTCAAAATAGAATATATTTGCTTGATTCTGAATTTCAGTAACAATTTATTTCGAATTATTTGGTAAAAATCATGTTCGCCCGCTAGTCAATATCAAAATTTTACATTTTTTTAAATAAAAACACATTCCCATGACAAAATGTTAGGCTTTACTTGATAAAATTGAATTTGTACAGAAAATATTTAAAACAAGTATTTCGCTCGCTCGCTATCCTATTTTCTGAAAAAAAAATGTCCTAATAACTATGAATTGATTAGGAGTAGCCTTATACTAAAATATAATTGCAAGAGCCGCATGTAACTCGAATAATTCAAGACTTTTCCGTTTCTGATTGTCTCTACTCGGAGGTTGATATCATATTGCAATCATATAACGATTTTTTGATATTCACTTTAATGTTAAAAAAAAGCTTTCTTTTTTGAGAAGGCAGGTGATTTATATATTGATTGATTGAATAATATGCTTATTTATTATTTATATTCTTTTATTCATTCATTTTTTTATTGATATGCAGTTCTGTAAGGTTTTTGATAGACATATGGCTACCTTTTAAAATTTATTAATAGTGATTTTTTCTGAAATAAAATAGCTGCAAGACATGCTACATAATTAAGAAGTTGTGTTTTTAAAGTGGCTGTTACATCACTGTGTTAAAATAAAACAAGTTGAAATTGGAAAACCTTTTAATCATATTGGGGTCATACATGTATCTTTAAAACAATCGGCCATATCCCAAAATCATAAAGCAATAAACGTATCAGCTATACGACAGACCCCCAAGTGATTAATTCAGTTCTGTAATTTCAAACTTTATTAGGATTCAGCAGGGTAAAAGATAATTGTGCGACGGACCCCTGTCATTTAACATTCGACCCGCCTTCTCCACAACGGGGTTTTATTTTAATTCTACCACGTGGCATTTAGTATCTTAACTAGTCGGCCGTTTGTGATAACATTCGTCATACAAGATGTTGAATGGAATACGTGAACAGTAGTACGGAAATTTACGAATTCAGTGATATTAGGGATATTACGACTTCAGTACAAAATACAGTGTTTTCTAATAAACAGAAAGCACTGGGACTTACAGATGCTACACGAGAATTTCCTTATATATATGTGTATTGCATTTCATTTGTATATTTCAACATTAAGTGTATCACTTAATTAAATGTGCAACTTCTTGCCGTTTTTATTTATTGAGTAAAATCGGACAATTATTTTCGGCGCATCTATACACATCAAATGCAATTAACATAAACATAAGGACATTCTCGAGTCATACCTATAAGATCAAGTGGAAAACAGGATGATAAAGGAAGACTCTCTCATAGATACAGCATTCACACACCAGGACATACGCCAAAACTCACATTTTCATTCCATTATTCAATTCATATATAAAATATCCTGATGCATACGTGAAGAACCTGGCAAATACATTTCCAGAATGCTTCGTTTTCTTCACGTATTCAAAGGTTGCTCTGGTGAATTCATATTATTTTCCCCTCTACAATTAATCTGGTTCTAAAATATGTAAATTATACAATTCAACTGACGACTTATACAAGATTCCAATTGAAAGATGGTTTGTTTACTTGCATATTCAAAACTCATATAAAATGGTATGCTTGAAAAAATCAGTCGTTTACTTGCGTATTCGTTGATTATATACGATGTATACAAAATATACGTTAAATACGCATTTGAGTATTACTACGTATACTCGTATACAAGTTTCCATTTGAAAATTCTTTCGTTTACTTGCGTATTTGAAAATTATATTCCACTCTATACACCATGTGCATTCAAACGGATACAAACAGTCTGATTTCTGCATGAAAACTCAAAAGCGTATTTTATTGTTTAAGAAAGCTGTATGCATTTCCTGCGTATTCGTGGCGTAAACAGTTGTTACGTTTACGTTGTATCGACATATATGTATTCATTGCATATTCGTCAAAATACGCATGCGTAAACATGACGTAGTTTATCTGGATTCATGTGAATACTACATGAATACGCAAATAATTCTTGGGTGGATACTTGCAGTTTCGCCCTGTGATGGAACTGTTTCAGCAATATTGTGTTCGGTAGGTTGACGTCATACGCAAACTCTCCAAACAGTTACGTATAACATAAAGCGATTCTCATCTGACCATGCAACGCATTCTTACCAAGATGCCAAATTCCACCAACGATCAACTCAAAAACGTCATATTCTATGTCTCTATATCAGTAACGGACGTTTTGCAGGTCGTTTTGAATGGTACCCAAAAGTTGTTAGTCGATTATGAAGTGTGTTCGATGACAGCATACGATTGAGTAATCACTGTATTTTTAAAACGTTACTGTTTATGAGGGGATTTTGCCTTAAATATACAATGAAAGGATATTAAAAAACCGTTTTAACGCTCTATCTTTACGATCAGATGTTACTGTGGTCTTCCATTTGTTGGATATCCTAAAATTGTTAGTATGTTGATGTTAACGATTCGGCTCATTGAAGAATGATGATTGCCTACACGACAAGCAATGTGTCTGAGGGATAATCCTGGATCCAACATACCAATAATTTTCCATCGAACATCATTTGACGGTTAGGATGGACCCATTTCAGCAACAATTGAACAGAACCACTTCACACCAGCGGATAATCACATAGAAGAATGACTTAAAGAAAAACTTGATTTCTCGTGCTTGTGAATTTAAGATGTATTGTCAAAATAATCATTTTTTTATATATATTTTATTTTGACTTTGGTGTTGCAATACTTTTTTTCTATGTGTATATTTCGGGACAAAATGACGCCTAACGTAGTCTGTTAAAACAGTGGATGTTACATAATGTCAGGGATGGCTCTGGCTCCTGAATTTCTGTCGCCAGAAAAATCACCAACTTGCATTTTTTGTCGCCAATTGCAAAAATTAGGCGCCAATTGAATGTCTATGATGAACGTCCCATGGACTTATGTTTTTGTTGTAAAAATCAATCTTTTATTATTTACATTCTGTTTTTGTTTAGAACATGGACTTCTTTCAGTTTCATTTTTCACAATTGACTCAGTCCTGTTGCCAACTGCATTTTACTGTTGTTACGATTGTTTTTTTTTTCGATTTATCACATTGGCTATAGGGGGAAGGTTTGGATCCAAAAAAACTAGTTTAACCCCGCCGCAGCAGGTTTGCGCCTGTCCTAAGTCAGGAAATGTATTAAGCCTTTGTGTTTCTTGTCTGTTTTCTAGTTAGTTCACTTTATGTCTATGGGAGTCTAGGATGATGTTTATTTCGCTGAGCTTGATTACTCTTTATTTAGGGGCCAACTCCGACCTACCGTTGGGTGTGGGGTTTCCTCACCGTTCATTGAAGATCTTATGGTGGCTTTGAGTTGTTATTACTCCCCTTTGGGTCGTTGCCTCTTTGACACATTCCCCGTTTCCCTTCTTTTTCCTAGTATATATAAACATAGTTCAGACTTCATAGTCCCTGTTGAAAAGGTAAGATTTTCTAGTTACTGTGAATAGAAATAACTTCACACAAATTATGGTAAGTTCTTTCACTTGAAAGAGATATTATAAGATGTAAGGTATGCAGATAAGAAGTTGTTGATGGCTGTTGATGGGTAAGATTCAATTAAGTACTTAAACTTGCAACAGATAGATTAGGGTATTAATGAAAAATTTAATTTGCAATTATTTGCATATTATTGGGTATACTTTAATATAATTTCTATAAAGTGTTTTTATCTTTTATCTTATTAGAATTTATATGCACTTTTTACGAAAAAGAACACTCAAAACGTTTTAAATTTTGTTTTCATTCATAGAAAAGGGGAAGTAACTCAATTAATTGCGTAATTTAATCCGTAATTTTGTGTCAACCAGGTTGATCTGTTTATGATAATACGAAATAATATTAAATACTAGAATAAAGAGTATAAAATATTAGTGTATAATAATACTCTTTTTATTACTTAATTGGGCTTATATCTGTCACAAATCGTTTTGGCACATGTGCACAGGTAAACCAAAGGCAAACATTATGCAATCACTAGATGACCGGAAATAATCAACGGACTGTCAATGGTGCCCGAGTCAATGAATCGACATTACATTATTACTTGTGATTAATTTAAAACAACAACAATGATGACATGCATCAACTAGGAACAGTAGAAAATGAAGAATACCGGCAAGTTGATTTGAAAAACGTTGTCGCAAAAAACAATTCGCCAGGAACGATTTTTTGTCGCCAGAATGAAAATAAAATCGCAAATTGCAACATTGGTGAAGCCCAGCGCGGTCCCTTAATGTGTTGTCATACCCAAGATGATATTTTAGTTGTACTGTTTTGCTAATCATTTGTACAATTTACTTACTTCGAAAATTGTATTTTGTCTCAATATCATCAACATGAATTTTAATATTATGCATTTCAAAAGGCTTGGTTTGTCTAGTTTGTAAATATATTCGTGTTTCTTGTGGCTTTGTTCAACGTCTAAGTATTAATCACGTATTCATGTGCTTCTTATAAACTTAATTACAGGAACGGTCATACTTTGTATGCATACCATGGTTTTCTGTAATGTGGGTCTATATAATAAACTATAATGCTATTTAACTTTAATGTATAAGATTGATAACTATGATATTAATTTCTGTTGTGTCACTTGTTTATATGTTAAATGCTAATTAAAATACTGATTTTTATCGACATTTTATTTTGTCTCGTCTGCAAATTTGACAGATTTTGATGACGTAGAAAGTAATTATGATACCTGGAATATATCATTGGCTAAACATCAATAGTTTTTAAATAGTTCGCTGGTTTACTTAATTTTATTTTTTGTCAAAAAATGAAAAAAATAATAGAGGTAGAAGAATAAAAATGTCAATTTATTAGATACAAATGTTAGCACAAGAAGTCTTTACTCAACATAAATTTATAGGCAAAGAAACATATTATATGATATTATATTATTTACAGTGTTACCTTGTTATAACCCCATCTCACTTATAACTCCTTCGCTTTCAGAAAATAAAATCATCGACACATTACCAAACCCGCTTAGGTTTGGTAAAACAAATGGTTGAATTCTACATGTCTCCTTTTTTTAATTTTTTTTACTTCACTGTTCTCCAGTAGTCTGCTATATATTTAATTTTGTTATTTCTTACATAGTTTTTTTGTATTTAATTTGAACAAAATTATTTGATTGAGTGGTTGCTGTGATTTTTTTTTAATTTAAATTGTAGGGAGCGGGCTGCAGTAATTTTGTGCTCAATTAACATTTTTAAAAACAACCACAACAAGGTCTTATGACATCAAGTTTGGGAAAAGATCTGTGAAAGCTCTCATGCGAATCTACTCCCTTTCCGTTCATTTTTTATATTCGAAAAAAGTTAATGACGGACGGACGGACACCTACGGACACTTAATGATAGCAGTAGCTCACACTGCCTTTTACCTCAAGTGAGCTAAAATGGGATCTTAAGACAGAAAAATAAGAAAAATAATAATCTTTATCGAAGTAACATATTTATTTCAAATTTGTGGGAATCTAGCATAACCTTCTGGAAGAACAAAAAAGTTTGGAATGTTTTGAATCATACAGATCCGGATTAATAAAATATTTTCAACTGTTACTTATCCAGAAGATAAATTATTTCTTTTAACTTCATCAACTTGCATATAGGGCGCAAAAGGTAATCTGAATTCTAAATACTATTTGTGAACCTGATTTTTACAGGAATTTATGAGGTATGAGCAAAGCCCATTGTAGAATGCCTCGTGGTGACTTCAGTATGGAGAACAACAATTTCCGAAACATCTTGAAGTTGAAACATGTTTTTGAAAAAGCATGTTGACAACAGTGATTCAAATTATTCTTGTATTTTCGTTTAGCCTAAGTTTCATCTTTTAAGCTCCATAATTGTTTAATGATAAGTACAGTGTACTGAAATTTGGTACCAAATAAAAGCATCATTTTCTTTGGGTAGGGTAAAATTTTCGGTATTTAGAGTCACATTGAACAGTCCTTGTTCTCCTAAACCTTTTTTTAGATAACTTATATATCATTTAGAACAATAAATTGGCATATCTGCAGATAAATCTTCAAGATTTGCCACATTTAAAAGTGAATTTTGGACAAATCTGAAATAATGAAAATTCCCATTTATTATTAATTCTGTTCAAAATATTGAATTTAAACTGACAAGTGGGGCTTTATGACAAATGATGACAGAATTTATGCAACATTGTTATATGCAATGCAGATTTTGCGTGTTCTGGTTATTTTTATGCGAACATAGACGAAAAATTGACCATTTGAGGGAACATTTGTTTGGGTTGGGGTATGGTTCTCCGTATGCAGAGTGACATTAAAAACCCCTTGATATTCTAAACACTGTTTTAAGGCAACTCATGTATCGCTAAGAACAATTAATTGGCCTATCTGCAGATATATACTCAAGATTTGCCATATATAACGGGTTAACAGTGAACTTTAGCCAAATCTGAAATGTTGAAAATTTCCATTTTTCATCAATTTCGGGTACAATGTTGAGTTTAAGTCAACAAATGGCTGTTACATTACCGAATCGTGATGTAATTCATGCAACATTGTTATATTCTACACACATTTTGCGTGTTTCAGTTAATTTTTTTTTTGCGATAATAGACAAAAAATTGACAATTTTAAGGACAATTTATCTGGGTAGGGGTAAAATCTTCGGTATTTAGAGTCACATCAAACACTTTTTGTTTTTCTAACAATGTTTTAAGACCAATTTATTTTCATATCTGCAGATATATCCTCCAGATTTGGCATGTATAAGAATTCCACAGCGAAATTTGGACAAATCTTAAATGTTGAACATTCCCATTTTTCATCAATTTCAGGCAAAATATTGAGTTTAAGTCAATAAATGGCTGTTAAAATACGAAATCATGATAAAATTAATGCAACATTGTCATATACAACACACATTTTACGTGTTCTGGTTATTTTTATGTGAACATAGACGAAAAATTATAAATTTATTGGGGTAGAGGGGTAAATTTTATCGATGTGTGATGTTTATATTACATAAGAATGGCCATTATTTGTTATAGTTCTAAAGCAATTATAATAAGCTTTCATTTGATGCCTACTTTAAATATTATTTGTTTACTAAAAGGAAACTTTCGGCAAAAGAATAACAAAACTTAGTCAAAATCGGCAATATTCAAAGATCCATTTTTTTTTAGGTATATTTGAAAATAAAACTTTGGTCATTAAAATATGTTAACATTATATTAACATGTTTTATACATTCAAGAAAATAGATTGAAAAACTAAAAACAATTTTCAGAATTGGGAATCAAAATGCACTTCGGATTCACTAGACCATCAAACTTACGCAATTTCAATAAAAAATATCTTAATTTTCGTCAATATTTCATAGCGTTTGGTCAACATTTTGAACCAACTGAAAGAACAACTTGAACAAAAAATGATCTGGTCAAAGTTCAAGATCACTGAGTGCAAATTTGAAAACTATAACAAAAACTTTTACATTGCCTATTATCTTTTCAACCAGATATGATAGGACCTTCATATTTGGCCTTTATATTGATCATATAAAGCTGAACACCATTATAAAAATTCCTTAAGGTCAGGTCAAAGATCAAAGATCAGAAGTCAAAAAGTCAAAATTTAGATTTCTCCATAGCTCATTTATAACAATTGCTAGAGGCTTAATATTTTGTATGTGAACAGATCTAATAAAGCTTAAAACAAATCTACTAAAAAATCAGGGTCAAATCAAAGGTCAAGATCACCGAGTGCAAATTCGAAAACTTTTCAATCAAATGTGACAGGATACGATACTTGGCATGCATATTGATCATATTAAGCTGATTTTATTAAGGTCATCTAAATGGTCAAGGTCACAGAGGTAAAAATCAAGATTTTGCTTTTAGCTCACTAACTGCAATCAATATTAATTAAATGACAATCGGATTGCTCTCTGCGAAGTTGTCAATACAAAAGAGGCATTTAATAATAAAAAATATACTTACTTTTAGCTTTGAGTGCTGTCATATCTGAAATAAAATAAAAAATTGAATACTCAAAGATTAGTTGGATGTTATCAATAGATATTAACAAATATTGTGCTTTTTACCGTAATTAGATGCTCTGTAGGAAATTTTTGCAAGTTTCCAACATAAAAAAAATAATACTAAAACACGGTGAATTGCTTTAATTAGCAACGGCTCTTTTGACACGCGTGGAGTAGATCATGCCTACCCTTCCGGAGCACCTGATGATACCTCAGTTTTTATAGGGGTTCACACTACTAGTGCTTTAGTTTTGTGGCGTTTTTGTTAATTTTTGTTTGTTTGTTAGGTCTTTGTCATACTGTCTCAATTCGTGTTGCTGTGAATTGCCGTAATTTTGGATTTATGATTTTAGAATTTCCTGTTTCCTCGTTCTTGCTTCCGTATTCGTTTGCCGATGTAAATGAAATCAAACGACAGTTCAATTAAGTTTATGTGATATAGCTTGACTATTACCACATTTTGCCGAGTAATAAGCACTGCTTTGATTTTTTTAATCATAGTGAATAAATGGTTTCAAAATTGAATTAAAAAAAACAAAAACAAAAAACGAATAAAAAACCCGTATGTCTTGGCCGAATGGGAGTAGCAAAAAACTCAACGATATGGCAGTAATACTTCATTTTTTAGTATTTAATGTTTTATCGAAAACATTTTAAAAAAATCCAGCAGCATAATCAAATAATAGTGTACAAATTATATTAAAAAATATTTCTTGAAAGATCCCTTATGGTTATTCTTCTTAAGTTTCAAGTGATTCACTGCATTTTTAACAACAAATTGATAGAGAATGTATATGTAAATCTCAGAAAAAGTCATATTTTGAGATAGAATTCATTTTTTTATAACTCATACATTAAGTTTTCTTGTGATTCTCAGCTGCTGTCTATATTGACAAATATATAACGAATCAACTGTGAAATTTACACTCCAAAGGCTGGAGAGGTGGGTATATTACTGCTAAGAAAGGGAAAGTTCACAATTGCGAAATTAAAATCATCAACCTGGTCATATAGCCTAGATTTCAAACGACCGTCTTCGTCAATATACAATAAAAGATCTAGGTATGAAGCTGAAGTGGATGTTTCAGTTGTTTCTTTAATTTCAAGCTCATTTCAAACATGAACCTGCACATATATTATCCTTACTTTGTACTGTACCAAATGTTATCACAGTCATTTTACTATTTTCACAATAATAAACCAGAGCTTTGTTGTTTCCTTTATCGGAATTGTCTACCAGATGTGACACGGTGGGTGTCTTATAGAAAGCAGGAGATGCTCATTCTACCGTTGAACCTAATTTCAGCCATGGTCTTTTATTTGGCCCGTGTTGTTCATCTTTGTATGTGTTTGTGTCGTCATTTTTCTTTTCTGAGACGTACTCATCAATAAGCAATGAAGGGATATGGAGAAAATGCGACAAAGATTCCACAAATAAATGGTAAAACCAAGCAACGCTTATATTGTTTTCTTCGTTTTTATTTCCTTGTTTTTCCTATGTTGCCATTGTCCTTTGATTTTCGTTTTGGATTGACGGTTCGGTTTTCGTTGACTTTCAGCGAACCTGTATTGCTCACCTGGCTACTGGTTTCATTCATTGTAATAAAGGACCATCCAATGATAATTCATACTCTCCATCACTTCACCAGATATTACCCTATATTCAAATATTAGTTGATGAAAACACATTGTTTGGAATCGATTCAGCCACTTTGATTTTCCGATTAACACCAAATAAAAAAATCATTCTCTTAAACAAATGAACAAATGTGTCAAATTTAATTTGGACATGTGGTTTGCGAGAACAAGAGTGTGATATATTTTCCTACATGGTCAAATGTTAAACAAAGATATTTTTCGGTTGACTATGTTTGATTTTCTAGTACCTAAAGGATGAGTTAAAAATAGTAAAGATCAAAGAAGGACCTCCTAAGAATTATTTTTATAGCTTCTGTTTCAAAGGGGACAATACTTTCAAGTAAAAGATGTTATCAATGCATTTTCCCATAGGGCACTTTGTTAATCTTTGTTCACCAATGACGTCCATATTTGATGAGTTACCAACGGGGGTATTAACAAAATTACCGAACAGAGTTGTGAACAAGTTGTTTTGATAATCAAAACTTTGAAGGGGATTATTCACAGACTATTTTAATGAAATTAAGTTAAAGTTTTTTCAAGTAGATTGGAAAAATTTCAGAATACATTTCTCATAGAGTCCTTTATTAAACTGTTTCGCCGCTGGCGGCCATCTTGAATAAGGTAGGAAGATAAAAATCAAAGAGAATCAAACAAGGACTATTATCATCATGGTTAAAATCGCTCAAGTGGTTCAAGCAGAAAAGAGCTATCAATACATTTCCCATAGAGCTCTACTTTAAACTTTGTTCCCTTCTGGTTGCCATCTTGGATGAGGTATACGCATAAAAATCACAAACTTTAAAGAAGACCTGAAAATGATTTTTTTATGTTAAAATGTATTCAAAATTGTTCAAGGGGTCTCAGATATCTTTGAAAGCATTTCCCATAGACTCAAATGTTGAAATCGCTTTCGCCATTGGTGGCTATCTTGGAACATATATGAGAACCTGCCGAACATGTGCAAAAATTGTAGTAATCAATAAGCTACACATTTTTGCATTTCAACTTTACAATTACAATACATTTGTATGTTTTAGAATTAGAGAATAACTTTAACAAGCAGTTTAACCATCATCGTTCGTTAGGTGGAAAAGAAAGGAATTGTATACTTAAGAGGCATTCTATGAAGTAGGCATCGGTGTGAAGACATAACTTTTCAGATAATTCAAAAGTAATTCATTTTGGATCAGAAAGGCAGCATATTTAGAAAGAGATCTTGGATATGCTCGATAAAATCACCAGAGTCTAGTGGACTTAATAAGAAAGACGAGAAGCAATTAAAAAGTTGTAATTGAGATCACAATTGGTTTTAGCCACTCCTGTTTGGAATTCTATATTTCGACGTATTTTTAATTGCTTTGAAATATACAGGCTTATGTAATTAAACTATTATTTTAAATGTTAGCATTTTTTATAGACACTGAGACCTTGACAATGGTCAAAGCGATCCAAAAAGCAATTTGGTTTTGTCTCATGTAGTAAGTAAGCATTCGGTTCTCTTAAGCTTTGATCAACTAAAAACACTAAAATTATAATCAGGAAACCAGTTTATTTCAGTCTTATTTAAGCCAATGTGACTTTGAATTTAAGGCTGGCCACTTCTAAATAAAAAGCGCTCAGTTTCGTGTAACAAGTAAAGAGGTGTTTGTTGTGATGTAATGAAGAATATTCAAGAAATCAAAATTTTATTTTAATTCTATTTACAGCTTTTATTAAATGAATCTTTGGGTAAGCAACCATAAAATATACAATGTTTTGTCACTTGTAATATGTGAAAGGGATGACTACATAAAATGAAGGATACTCCGATTTATTATCGACAATTAATCGATTTATATTGAAATTTTATTATTTTTATGGGGTTATCAACCAAAAATATATATAGTATTAATTACCTATCATTGAAAAACAATCTTTTAAGTGGAATACGGGTTAAATATAAATGTCCCCGACCGCCTTGCAGTGGTCCATATTTTTTTTATCAAAATATATTTAGCGAATATGACGGAAATGAACAAGACTGTCCTCTAAATCACTAAAAGAACTAATAAAAACATTTAATATTAACTTACCCAGCTCACATTTTCTCGTCCTTGCTTTCTTGTTTTCAGTTATCAACTTCAATGGTAATTTATAAACTGGAGGTGGTCCTTTTTCAATTTGATGCCTTTCATTTAATTCAGTTGACTGGGCAAATGACTTCGTCGTAGCAATTGGTTTACTGTTTGTACTGAACTGACTGGCTTCACCATCTATAACTGCAGCAATCTTAAATTCATATTCTGTACCGCTTTTCAAATGTTCAACTTTGAAAAGTCCCATTTTAACATTTGTCGACACGGAATTCCATTTTGTGTTTTTCTCAGTATATTCTCTATATCTTATTTCATAGCATTCAAATCTCTCGAGTTCGCACTGTTCCCAACTTAAAGTAATACTCCCTGTTGTTTTTTCAACTCCCTTGGGAATTCCTGGAACCTTTGCCTTTGGCTTTTTAATAGTTTCGAAATCAGAAAATATCTGACTGTCAGGATAATCCATTTTATTTGAAATTGCCCTCACTTTTACCTCGTATTTCGTTTTTTCCTTCAGTCCAAAAAGTTCAATTAGGCATGCTTTAGACTTTGTTGCTGCAATTTGCCAATTACTCACATCCTTAGGCTTGTAACTAACTTCGTAGTTAGTTATATCGTCGTCGTTTGTAGGCCTGTTCCAAGAAATAACCATGCTGTCATGTGATTGTCCTGTCTGTACAATAGAATCTATAATACATGGCGTAGTTATTTTATCACTGCATAAGCTGAATGAGGTTGCATCGGTTCTAGAGATTCCTCGAACTTTAAATTCGTATGACGTCGACGCCTTTAGGTTTGTTATTGTTAACTCATTTTTATTTGTATTTGTGGCAGTTTGCATCCAGGTGCTTTTGTGATATTCGCGGTATTGGATTTCATAGTGAATTATAGCGTTTAAATCCAAATTATCTATAGTCCATTGCAAACAGACGCTTGATGATGTTACTGATATTTCCATCGGTTTACCAGGCTTTAAAGAGTTCATTTTCTGTTTACCCTGTTTACCAGGATTTGTAGAATTCATTTGTTCTAATGTCCGCCACATATTGGATACTTCATTAAATGACTTTTCTTGGTATTGGTGACCGTCATTTGCTTCTTTTAAAGTTGTAGGCACAGTAGTTGTCATTTTATATGTATCTCGGTCAGGAGCATCTTTGTCGTTATAAAAAGACTTTTTTCTAACCCAATTAGTTGAGTCAACACTTACATTTTCAACAGAAGCTTCATTTTTATTTGTTCTTAATGCATTCAAAGAATCATCTTTAGGAACAGAAGCCATATTGCTACATTGTTTCTCTGTATACATTGTAGTCACTTCACTAAAGGGTCCTTCAACGTCACCAGTTACTGCGCGTATTTTAAAATCATAATGCGTATTTTCAGAGAGATCACTGATTGTTAGAACGGTTTCGTTTTTTTCTGTCAACTTTGAACTCCATTTTCTCGTGGATGGACCAGTAATTTTGTATTTTATCTCATAATATTCAACATTGTTACTTGAATTTTTAGGCTCATCCCATTGTATGGAAATAGAAGTTGAAGTTATGGAAGTCTGACGGGGTTGCCCTGGTTTATTAAGTGATGTTTCTGGAATTGGAAGAGTAGCAATGACGTCACTAATCTCACTAAAGGGGCCTTCTGTGTCTCCTTTTAAGAATCGAACTTTACAAATATAACCGGTGTTACTTTGAAGGTTTTGTAAGCTGGCTCTGCAAACATGATCGCTAGTGAATAAAGATTGCCATCGCTTTGCCGAGATATTAGCCTCCTTAAATTTTACTTCATAATAGTGGCTCTCCGTCCAAATTGATTTAGGAGGTTTCCAGCTGATAAATATGGAGTCGCATGATATATCAATAGACGTAGGCTTTCCAGGTTGATAGAGACATTTATCATCTTCTTCAGTGCTAGAGGCACCTCTGCCGCAAGATATGTCCATCCAGATGATTAACAAAATCCACTAAAAAGAGTAAAAGTCAGATTGTTTTCCATACTATCTTGGGATGGGCTTACTCTTCAATATGGTTATCTTATTTTAAAATCCTTACTGATAAGACCGAAAAGATAACATGTTATAAAGGCTGTACAGTTTGCCAAAATATGCATTTTGTGTCCAGGACCTGGTTGTATGAACGTGTCATTAGCCTAATGTATCATTAAGACATCATTGCCCAATGGATTGTTAAGACTTAATGAAGACTTAATGATTCATTAGGTTAATGGCACTTTCATACAACTGGGTCCTGAACATCATTATACTTACTTTTTAAGTATAACACCACAACAAAAGATCCGTATCTGAATATATACCCTTGCTCTTTAAACAAACAGGAAGTTAATTTAATTAGCAGTGACATATATATATATATATATATATATATATATTAGAACTGGACGTTTTAACTGAACTAATCAATCAATCAAATTTTGTGGGATAGTCATAAACGAAAAATATTTTTGACAGTCTTTTTGTGTAAATATTTATCTTGTGTCCAGGTAAAATATCTTTGACAGCATATGTATGTTATTTTAAAATTCTTACGATAAATTATTAGATCATCAGACGCTGAGGAAGCTAGTCGGTCTAGCGAAAGTTTCGTCATTTGATCAATTTAGGACTTTTATTGCCTAATTTTTTTCTATAATAACTTTATTTTGATGTTGTTATGTTGTTGTGTATCACTTTAGACGCATATATATATATATATA
>MJUU01053787.1:105281-121411 GCA_002080025.1 Modiolus philippinarum | reverse complement strand
CCATTTTAAAATGGCGGTCAACGAACAATTTTCAACACAGGTTTTGAAGTCGCAATATCAATATCTATTTGGAAACCAAATTTCATTGAAATTGGACAATGCTGAATTTTCCCGCCTTTTTTAGCAGCCATTTTGAAAATGGCGGTCCACGAACAATTTTTAACATCAGTTTTGAAAATGCAACATCAAAACCTATTTGGAAACCAAATTTCATTAACATCGGACAATGTTGAATTTTCCCGCCTTTCGTGGCGGCCATTTTAAAATGGCGGTCAACGAACAATTTTCAACACAGGTTTTGAAATCGCAATATTGATATCTATTTGGAAACCAAATTTGAAATCGGACAATGTTGAATTTTCCCGCTTATTTTGGCGGCCATTTTTGAAATCACCATGGCATAGCCATACAGGTCAGCTTGAAAGAAGCATAGATATATCTTCAATATTAACTGACAAGGATGTTTGCATTGTGGGCATATAATCCATCACTAAATGAAACAATATAGTTATATACAATTATTATTAAATTGTGAAATAAGTATAGTTTACGATAGTATTTTTGCAAAAAAAATGTAAAAATTTGTACAAAAACACTTTTTTTGCTCTTGATTATGTAACAAATAATTATTTCTAATAAAGTGATAGCAGGGAATTTCTCTAAAATTTAAAAGAGAAAAGTAAACCAAAGAAGATTTGAAAGCAGAATTTAAAGGGAAATAACCCATAACCATATGGCATTGATTTTTTTTTTTTGGTGAAAAAAGTCAATAACTACAACACAGGCAGTTGGCTTTTTTTCAAAATTTCAGAGAATGTAGATCTTAATATGCTGAACATTTTTCAAATTTACACTTCACCTCTATGGGTTAGTTTTTGAAATAAAAAATGAAAAATGCATAAATTTTGAAAATTTAACGGAAAAAGGCCTATAACTCTAAGACGGTTTTTCCGATTTTCTTCAAAATTGCAGGGCAGATAGATCTCGCCATTCTGAACAATTCTACCTTGTCAGATTTTTGATATCTGCAACGGGTTTGAAGTTATTTGGCAAAAACAGCAATTTACCCCTATGTTCAATTTTTAGTAACAGTGGCCATGTTGTTTGGTCTACGGACATAAAAATCACAAACTTGAAAGTACATACTCTGGTAATGATTCAGACCAAGTTTGGTAAGTATTGGCCCGGTAGTTTCAAAGGAGAAGATTTTTGAACAAAAGTTAACGGACGGACGACGAACGCCGAACGACGGACGCCGAGTGATGGCAAAAGCTCACATGGCCTTTGGCCAGGTGAGCTAATAAATGGGACAAAGTAAATGGCAGGGTTATCAAATTATTCTTTATACGTCTGAGGACCAAACAACTTAACAACTGTTATTAAAATAAAGGCGGTGCTAGAAACGGTATTGAACTTACTATGAGATATCATCATAACTCATTGTTGAAATCCTCATAGTGACTTCAAGATAAAGAACAATAATGAAAGCATTGTTTCATTGCTTGGATTTGCCCTGAATTTGAAGATACGTTGTACCATGTGCATTTATATCCTTAATTATTTATATGAATAAACAGAGCTATTTTTGCAAAGAACCCAAAGAGGGCTACAGAGACTGTTTTAATAGGTCAAATTATGCGCTATGTCAAGATCATTCAATTTCAATATTTTTTTTACTATATACATCGGCAAACTAATACCCAAGCAAGAACGAGGAAAGGAAGAATTCTTAAATCATAAATTCTAAAATCACGTCAATCACACCCAACACGAATTGTGACGGTATGATAAAGGCAAAACATATAAGAACGCCACACAACTAATGCACTAGCAGTGTGAACCCCTAAAAAACTGAGGTATCATCAGGTGCTCCGGAAGGGTATATCTGAGACCTTGCTTTTTGCATTACATTTTAGAAATTCATTTTCAATTATTTCATTTAAAAAATGAAAGAAATATTGGTTACAACGGAACTTGAAAAAGTATTCATCAAGTCAAAATCTATTGTGATGTCAAGATCTACCCACTCTGAAATTTCAAGAAAATCTTATTGTACATGTTTCCCGATTTCGAAATTTTAGTTTATCTACCCAAAGGTCATGTTAGCTTTTGCCATTACTTTGCGTCTGCCATGGTTAGTCAATACATATTTCCTGATGGATTACTGGCCTGAAACTTAAAGAAAAGATGTAAAATGTATTTTCAAGTGATCCTTGTATCATTTTGATCTGTTAAAAAGCATGGCTATCATAGCTAATATAAGAAGAGAGAAGAAAATTGCTGTTATTGGCTATTTCTCAAATTCCTGCTACAAATTTCGAAATTAATTTTTATAAAAATGATAAGTCGTCTTGGAGAAATGGTCTTTCTTTAATTGTCTGAAAATTTTATTTTTTTTATCATTTTAAAACCATAAGACATAACTTTTAAAGTGTTAATAGCAAAATATTTAGCCTATCAAGAACAACAATGCGTGCAATGGTTTGTAGCCAAAAGATGATTTCTCATTGGGGATTATACCCCTTTTGGCATGGAATTTACAAATTTCAATTCTACATTGTTATTATCCTGCAAACGGTAAAATGTAATTGCTATCCGTCTGTATTGTATTTTTTGTTAAACAAACATAGTCTCTAAAGAGACATTATTACTATTACTAATTTCCCTTTTCTTGATTCCGACATTCCTCCAGCTCCATCCTACGGGGTGTATATTTCTAAACTTGTACGTTTCGCACGAGTTTGTTCTACTCTTGACGATTTTAATGAACGTAACCTTACTACCACAGCCAAACTTTTAAACAGGGTTACAGATTTGAGAAGTTGTTGAATACATTTAAGAAGTTTGATTATAGATACGAACATTTAATATCTATATATGGCGTTACTATTACTAAGGGCATTTCTAATCCTCGCTGTTACGGAAGTGTTGTTGAAAATGAGTGAAACTGATAAAAAATTCAGAAAAGGGACGTTACTTTCATTCTTTATGTCATAGGGGATATCGACAAGATATTCTGCTTTCATCCGTTAAATTAGCTTTGAGATCTAGTGACCTGAAAGTTTTACACACATACTGGCCTCTCACTGATACTGCCGATATCAAAGAAATTTATGATTCTTGACCAAATCCTCGGGAAAGTTTTGAGTTTGATTTTTCTTCCATAATGCGGCAGTGTTTTACCAGCATACTATGCTCCTTAAGTTAGCCGGCAGATTAGCAGCGAGCACCCTTGACCCATCCTTCAAAATTACGTTTTGTCTTCTCTCCTTCTAAGATTGTGATCATGGAGTAAGTGGTGTACCTATATTGGGTTTTATTCGTATGTTTTTTTTACTATAGTAAAATGGGAAAGATAAAGGGAAGGTTTGGGTGCCTATAAACCGGTTTAACCCAACTGCTGGCTGCAGATCAAGTCTTCCTTGTTCTTTTCTTATACTGGTATACAGGAAGCTGACAAATCAAAGTAGTCAAAGGAAAGTATAAACCACAGACATAATGTTATTTGTATAAGGATACCAAAAGCTTTTGACCAATCACGGAACCTGCTATAAAAACTCCAAATATGAATTTTCTTAAGATGAAAAGGTCATCTCAAAATTGTGATGAATCCATCGCACAAGAAAGAAACCATTGTAAATAGCTTAATAAATGTGTTAAAACAATTGAGTTTAGTATCAAAGAGGACTATGGATATGAAGCAAGATACTTTTCGACAAGGCAAATGTTGGGATGTAGAGGCTCATTAACGTAATACTCCTAGGAGAAATTATACACGAATTAATGTAATACTTCTGGAAGAAATTATACTCGAGAATCACAAAGTGCACGACCGTATGTTCGGAGTGCGAATTATATCATTCGACAAGAGGATCACAAAAAAGCATTCCAAGATATTTGCTAGTCCGTACAGAAAAGGGTAGTTGGATCATATTATATCTTACGAATTTTGTTGGAACGGTATATCTAAATGAATAGTCCAAAGTTTTATTTGAAAACATTTTAGTTCTAAAATCAGGAATATTTAGTATTTTCGTAACATCTTGAAACTTTTGGGGTAGTTGGATTTGCTTTTGAACAGGCATCATGTAACAACAGACTTGTAAGGGGGGTTCTTCCATTATTCGAATAGAAATATTAACATACCAAACAGATTATTGGAAATCAAAACTAGCCAGCATATGCCGAAGAACACTTTGACAGACAAAAACATCTGCCCTGTTGTTGATCAGTCTGATGTGCAACATAATTCGTGGGAATGACCAAACCTAAATAATTCGTCATAAAGCAAACTGACAAGTACAATCTTTCAACAATGACATACTAGTATTTTGTACTTGAAGATGCTCAAACATTTACTTTTAGGTATGACGATGAGACGTCTTATAGGAATTGCAGTTAAACATGTTTCTATAGAGTCAGCCTTTGCCTTACCAGTCGTATTATCAGAAAACTTTAAAAAATTCTCTAGAGAACAAAAATAATCTGACTCCATTAATTTCTGATTTTCCACTGTAACGAACTCCTTTTGCTTTAATACCATATTCCAAATCAATTATTTTGTATACAGGAAACAAGAACTCCAATGAGAGGATGAACAGGGTACAGAATGGCTTTTTGCAATATTAATTTTAACTTTTTGAAGACAAATAGATTTTAAAACGTACAAACACTAGACTTTTAACAATGAACGGATTTGGAGTAAATGCACATGACACGAAGTCTCTACAAAAACATAGTAGATCTATGCAGTGGAACTACGCTTTAATTGTTGTCCTTCATCTTGAAGTCACCATGAGTCCTTCAACAATGAGCTTTGCTCATACTCAAAAAAAGTTCATGAGGGTCCCTAGCACCGATTGAGCGGAGTCCATAGTTAATTGCCGAACAATGTCACATCAATGTCTTATTTAACCCATAGTTGCGAGATCGTCCACAAAGATATAATAAACAGGTAAAGCTCTCTCATCTGTTGCCGACAAAAGTACTAGTGACCTAAGATAGTGGACAGAAACAGTATATAGAAAAACATGGGACGCTCATCAAGTCGATTTTAGAACACTTGGAATTATAGAATAGTGAAATGTGGGCACAATTAACAGGTGGTCAGAATAACATTTGGAAATTAGAAAAAATAATTAAATGCAAAAATTTGAAAGAGTGAAAGTGTCTCCATAACAACGGCAGTAGAATACAGAAGGAACAAAGCACAAGATTACACAAATCAAAGTCCAGAGACAATGCAAAAGCAAGAACACTAAAAGACGGAAGACCAAAAGACACCACATGTCCACGAAACACACGAACATTACATATACAACACAAAAAACTAAAGCACTAACAGTGTGAACTCTCAATAAACAAGAGTGACATCAGGTGCCCCGGAAGGGTAAGCATGTCATGCTCTGTTCACAGCATCCGTCACACTGTCAGTGGGTCAATCCAGGGTAAAGTCAAAACCGGTAATGACAAATCCGGGAAGACGCGAATATAGCTGAAAATGTCAGTTTTTATTTGTGACACTGACATTGCATATCTATCTATGATGTCGTGGTGACGGCCATAGAATTTCTGAAGGTAACAAAGGCTGAACATATCCCTGACTCAGCAGTTTTTGTAACAGTGCTTTTGCTCTTTCCACAAAGTCACTGTATGTACTGCACGCTCTACAGTAACGAATTAATTGTGCAATATATACTCCATATGCTGGGGATGCAGGTATATTGCTGCAGAGAAAGGGAAAGTTCACAATTGGAAAGTCAAAACATCACGTTTGTCATATAATCTAGATTTCAGACGTCCATGTTCGTCAATGTATAACAAAAGGTCAAGGTATGAAGCAGAATCGGCTGCATCGGTCTTCTCTTTAATTTCAAGTTCATTGGGGTAGATACGATGTAAATATTCTTTAAATCTTGGGTTATTAAGAGAAAGTACATCGTCTATATATCTGAAGCTGAAATTAAAAGTCTGTGCTAGTTGTTTTTGTTTCTGTTGTATCAGCCCTTGTAAAAACTTTGCTTCATACGAAAAAAGGAAAAGGTCAGCTAAAAGTGGCGCACAATTTGTTCCCATATGAATCCCTATTGTCTGTTGAAAGACACGGCCTCCACATTCAACAAAAATGTTGTCGATCAAAAATTCAAGCATCTTAATCACGTCATTTTCACTGTATTTTTTGTTTGACTCAGTGTGGTTCTTTACAAAATATGTTTTATCTTTTCCTATTACCAGATAGGAAGACCTGCGTTCTCCGTTTTTGGTACAGAAACATTGATGTATCAGATCGGAAATTACTGTTTTAAGTTTATTATGGGGAAGAGTTGTATAAAGGGTAGAAAAATAAAAAGTTAGAATGCTATTGCAGTATACGAGACTATTAGAGGAGAGCTGTTCAATGAGATCTTTGGATTTTTTAAGAATTCACATCTGATTCACGCCGCTCGTGGAATAGGCTTTTAAGCAGTAGCTTTTTAGACCATCTCTAACTGCAGTCAGTAAAGTGGTAAGGAGTTTGAATAATGGCTTAGTGGTGCATCTGGCAGATCCTGCAATGAATCTCTGTTTGTAGGGATTCTTGTGAAGCTTAGGCACCCAGTAAATATAAGGGAGATAACTGTTATTCTTATCAACTTTGATACCGAATGATGCTAACACAGAAGTGTGATTTGTGATTATCTCGTCCCTGGATAATGTAGTTTGGGAATAAGCAGGATTGCCAGATGAAGTGTCAATGGTGAATAAAAGGATATGAAGTAAATGCACATGAGACAAAGTCTCTATAAATACATGGTAAAAAACAAGCAAAGGAACAACGCTTTAATTGTTGTTCTTCATCCCATCTCCTTAACAAGACAGTCTAAATAGTGTTTCTTGCATACAGACACAATATTGTTAGAAGCTTTGTCTGCAGGTACTATGACGTATTTTTCCTGGAGGTTTGTCAATATTTTAGCAACAAGAGGATCATCAAATATGCTGGGCGTTCTAGTTTTCATAGATGTTTTCAAGCGCCGGATACGATTCATGATTAATGGCTTAATCGACCTGATCCAGTCTGACAATGTCTCCACATCTTCTTTTTCTTTCTTCGCCCACATTCTGGCATAGTCTTCAACTGCATCCATCATAATTTTGAAGTTATACTTCCAGTTGATGTGCTGGGGTTCACGGAATTTTGGACCTTATGAAAAAATATCTCGTAATTTTTGGTTTCCAACGATATCAAGGTCACCCGTTACCGGTATCACGTGTCCAGCAGGACTATAGTTGAATGGGGAAGAGAATCAGGTGCAATCAGGCGGTTTGGCTTTAAAGTTTTCATGACTACGTGGTCTTCGCTGGCTTCCATTAAGGATATTCATTACATTCACAGAACTGCATCCTGGGCTTGAAAGATTACCTACGCTTTTAATATTATCATTGCAACCATAGGGTATCGCTCTTCCCAGCTCTTTGATCCAGTACTCCTCTCTTTGTAGACGGTAAGGTGTACTTAGGATAGCGTCGTTGATCTGTGATATATTTTTTCAATAATCCTGATCTTCATATTTACGATTGAATGATCTGCCTGGTTGAAATGTGCGTAAACATGTCGGGATTTGTTATCTTTCACTACGTATCTGTGTCCGCACATACGTTTGTTCAACCTATCTTTTGTTTCCCCTACATAAATCAGTCCACAAAGAGAGCACTCCAAGCCGTAAATTAAATTTTTCGAGGTGCAATTCAGATCATCATAACTTCTGGTGTAATAAGTTTTGTTGGTTAAATTACTGGTAAAATTTGTGTCTGTGATTAGAATGTTACAAGTTTTGCAGATTTTCATTCGGCATGACGCAATTATGCCTTGTGTTTGGTGTTCGGGTTATTCTCTCAAGAACAAGTTCACCATAACTGAATATAAGGAGGGCATAATCTCTCGCACCGAGAATCCTTTTATGGACCCCCTCACTGCAGGAGAGACAAACTCCAGTCTTAAATGGACAATAAAAATCTACACATGTTTGAGTAAGGTAGATATAGATCTGTGTTGTGTATATATTCTCTTTTCATTGTCAATAATAAATGAATTTCAAAATTACATCATTATGTGCATTGGTGTGAATAATATGTTGTTTAAATAGTATTTTTTATATGAACACATTTATTATATATTTACAAAGTACTTCAATTCAAAAGCCCTTACGACATGTACATGGTTCTTACAGATCATACGTCGTCTTCGTTAACATGTTTATTATTTAAACATTTTTACCAGATTTACCATTTACCAGGGACATCTGTTGCTATCAAAAATAACTTTCCTACTGCGAATATAAAAGTTAATGTGTGAGAGAAATAATTACTAAAAGTACTACTGTAAGTATGATCGAACATCCAATTCTTGAGAAAAAAAAATCGAGAAAACGGGAGACATTTTATTTTATATTGCTGTATATATCTTTATGTTATATTATCCTTTGTTAAAAGATTTTGATACAAAATTTCATCTTTTTGTCAAATTGTTAATATTTTAAGCTCCCGTTTTGAAAAGAGCTTTTAAGTAAAGCACAAGATATCCGGTTTACATTACTCAGTGCAAGACACGTTATAGATTGGCTACCATAAACCAAATAGGATCAAAATTCAACGTAAACACCTTTCATTACAATCTTTATATATTTCCTGCGTCTTGTGTTTACTTCCAGTCTTATACTACTTTTTAATACTGCTATCTTAATTTGTACGAATTCATGATAAATGGATTTTGAAAAAAAACGTTCTTTTCGCTATTGCCGTGCCTGTAGTTTGTGCAGCGATTTTGTCAACAGAGCGAAATTACTGTCTCAAAAACTTGTACATCAAGGGTATGTTCAGTCACTGTTGCAATTGTCACTACAGAAGTTTTACGGTCGTCACCATGATTTGATAGACCATTACAATGTTTCTGTTTCACAAATGAGAACAGACATTTTTGGGTAAATCCAGAGTTTGTTACCGGACTGACTAACACCGACTGTGACAAAACCGGACTTTTCACCTTCCAGTGTGACGGGTGCCACGCGTGGAGCAGATCATGCTTCCCCTTCCGGAGCACCTGATGATACCTCAGTTTCATAGGGGTTCACACTGCTAGTGCTTTAGTTTTGTGGCGTTCTTGTTCATTTTTGATTATTTGTTTTGTCTTTGTCATACTGTCTCAATTCTTGTTCCTGTGAGTTGCCGTGATGAGGGATTTATGATTTTAGAATTTCCCCTTTCCCTTTCTTGCTTCGGTATTCGTTTGCCGATGTATTCCATTGAAACACCTCTTATACACCTAAGGAAACAATCAGACTTTGAAACCGTTCCTAGGCCGGACTTGGAAGTTGTCTACGCTATGGACTAAGAAATACCCTTAGCAGACAACTATAAAAGAGAGAAATTCTTTTATAGGGCCGTAGGAAGTTTTCAGATAAGTTATGTTTTGCCTTAATATTTCAATGTTTATGATTCTTCCATTCTCCTATTTTACTCTTCGGTCTGTACCTTTTGTGGTAAGCGATGAATTTGTAATTTCGACTTTGTAATTACATCATACTGTACTCGACTGTGTCATTGTACTTTCATTTTACTTCGTTATTGAATCATGCTGAACTTTGGACTTTGTAATTGCATAAAGCTGAACTTTCGACTCATATCTGCATTATACTGTATTCTCGACTTTGTAATATCACCATGCAGTGATTATCCCCGCACTTTAGAAATAAAGTCCGGAGATATTGTCGTTGCGCTCGTCTTTCCGTCCGTCGGGTTGTCCGTCCAATTGTTCATCCGCACTTCTTTCGCACTCTCTTGCGACGCAAACTCCTCCTATTTTTTGGATTTGGTGATTTAATTTCGATCAAGAATTCTTGCATACAGTCTGTAAATTCACAATAAAATTTCACATTTTCGATATTCGTCTAGGTGCAAACAAGAGTCCTCAACATAACGATTTTAACACATGTGACACGCGACGCCATTTCCTCTTACATTTTTGGATTAAGCGATTTAATTTTGTTGTAGAATTGTTGGATATTATTTGTATATGTGTGAACAACTTTTAAATTGTTTATTCAACAAGAGATCCCAAGAATTCGATTTTGTCCAATGCCCCAAGATTAGGATTTTCATACACAGATCCACATGGTAAACTTTCTGAAACTGTCAAAGACTCATATTGTTTTAAATTTTAGGGTATAATCTTATATTTTGGCAAGTGTTTGTTAAAAAACTAAACTCTGAATACTAAGAATTCTCAAATGTGATTCCAATTTTTTGGTTATTTTATTTATACTCTCATAGACAATTTATTGTTTGGGAGTTCTATAAAGAAACAATACGTTAAGAATGAGTTTCTATTATAACAATCATTTTCACCACTTGAATTTCAATATTTCTACATTGAAACCATAGTCTTAAATATCACTATTCTTTTTTTATAATCCTACAGTGAAACTATAGTTTGACAATTTGTTTCAATTAGAAAATATTCAAAATATTCGATTCCAAGTTCGGTAAATTTCCTAAAAGTCTCACAACCTTTTTTTAACTCTACCCACTGACTACTAATACTATGGATTTAAAATATTTGAAAAAAATCACCCGGGGTCTCTTTGTCGAAGAAGGACAATGCTACACTCTCTTGTTTGTTACTGAATCTACTATATTTTCGAATTCCGTGACTTCATATTTTATCATTATGATTCCTTTTTGCATCATACTGAATTTTCAATTTCGTCATTGTATCATACTTTACTTGTGACTTTGATATTGCATCATCCGAGAGCAGGAATGTTCGTAGCCGTATCTAAATTAATACCCATTTCATGCACAATGCATCTACTTCTCAATTAACGATTTTATAAGGGTGTTGATATTTTGAAGTACTGAATTACTTTTTTGTCATTTTTAAATGAAAAAAAATATGCTATGCTACATCCATGGCCTGAAAAGACATCGGTGTAGCATTGTTTCATATTTGGCAAAGAAGTCCGCTAAAACCGGTGCTAGGTCCATCTTGAACTTACAGTGAGTCATGAGCAAACATAATTTTTGAAGGCCTCATGGTGAGTTCAACAATAAAATCAATATAGCAAAGATAACAGGAAAAACTTACAATGGTCAAAAATTACAATCACATGCCACAATTAACCAGGGAACTGCACAAGAAAAACAATAAAAAGACAAAAGACAAACGTAGACAACGAAAGGAAAAAAAAACATTGGTCCCGTGCTTAGTAAAACCATGTTTTTGTAGAGACTGTCTCATATGCAACTTACTACATATCTTATCTATTTAGGTAATTAAAAAATGAAAAATTTACTTAGGTATGACGTCAATGAAAATAGTATAGACAGTCATCAGACGTTAGGGTCCGACCATTTAACCTGAAAGGGGGGGTATGGTTTTTTCCGGACAGAAAATTTATCTATTTTTCTTCACGTGTATCCACAAAATATTTTTTTTTCAAAATTAACATTATTTTTTGGGGCAGAAAGCCTCCGTCAAAAAAATTTTTTCATCATTTTGGCAGCAAAAATTTTTTTTCTCACATAAATCGGCTCCAGATTATTTTTTTTAGGAAAAAAAAACATAGTCCCCCTCCCCCGTTTAAGTTAAATGGTCGGTCCCTTAGTATTCGATCAATTTTAATATATTCCAGGGTATTTCATCTCAAACTGGTATATATTTTTGACTGATTTTCATAAATGCTGTGCTGCTTTTTACGGAACAGTTTGAGTATGAAATCCTTTAATAAATTTCAAACTCACGAATTTGTCTTTTTCAAGACTGGAGAGCACATAATTTTCTACCTGTGAATCGTTGTTCTAAAGAGAAAAATCTTTTTTTAAACAGCTTGTAAATCCAGCAAATTACACAGTAGTTTAAATAGTAGGCTAAATTACTGAATGCTTGACACTATAAATGCTTTGTTGGTAAGGACCACTTACACATCGTTATGTATTTTATTTATATAGTTAACAACACTGGAATATCCAACATAAATCCCCCACACACTGAGAATACCCAGACTTTCATTTACCAATATTACATATCGTTTATGTATAAATGGCAATGTCGACTCTTAATTAATGTATGAAAAAAAACTTAATCGTCAGACAAATATAGATTACACCCTTACACCACAAGATCCTGTTCTTACCATATTTTATCCACTGGAGTTAGTTTAATTTTTAAAATTTAATGGCGAGGCTTGCTAAATTTTTTTAACTTTAAAATTTAACTTTGGAGATAGATCAAAAATGGTCTAAATAAAAAAAGCAGAGTAATCTTTTTCTTTCATGACAAATGACAAACACAAAGAATTGTACTCAAAATAAATTTGGATTGAAATAGCACGGAGTTTTATTGTTCATATGAGCAAGGCCCATTGTTGAAAGTGCCATCGTGACATCGAGATGAAGAACAGCAATAAAAGCGTTGTAACATTACTTGTTTTCCCCTTGTAATTGTGGAGACTTTGCCTCATTTAGCTAAGACCTTCGGGAGAAATCTGAATTTGACGAAATTAAAGATAGAGTTATTGTTCTGAATGTCATTTTTAGGCACTAGTGTCAAAAATCCTTATGATTTTGATTTAAACATATTTATTTAGTAAAAAATAAGCAATGAGATTAGACAAAAATTCAACGAGATAGAGGTATTAAACCACTTGCAATGAAATCCGAGATATTCTAAGCCCTTGGTACACCATAAAGATTTATTCACCAAAGAAGAATCTATTCCTTTAGGGTTTGCGATGGGAATATGATCTTCATATATCCCTCAACAAAACAACTAAACCGAATCAACACATAGATATGTGTTTATATCATATCTATATTATATTCGATAAACACTGATTTTCAAAGAAGCCACGTACACGTGCTGACCTATATATACTATGACTGAGTAATATATATACGATCAAAGGGAACCATTATATGGCGTCACAGTGTAAACTCAATACGTTTGTAGCGGTTTTCACACGTTTTAAAGGAGTACTGGACTATTGGTAGGATATAAACATTACACAGTATGTGTAGAATGAAAAAGATAACAGAAACACCTACAATGGTTCAAAAACATAATCACATGCCGCAATGTACCAAGGAACTGCACAAGAAAAGAAAAAAAAGACGAAAGACAAACGTAAACAACAATAGGAACTCGGAACAGCCGAACTTGGTACTGGCACTAGCTTATACCGGTAAATGTGTATGCAAACCTCCCCTTTCTCTGTCCCGATTCCGTATAATAATATCAACATACGACTAAAACCAAAAACAGGTAGACTTCTAACTCAATGACCATAATCTTGAATAGGAAAAAGGACAAAACGTAATTTTGAAAGAGAGTTCAAGGAGTGCTCGCCAACTAAACTGTCGGCTAGCTCAAGGAGATTTTTCTGCTTGTAAAACACTGTTACACTTCTGAAGACAAGTCAAACTCAAATTACTTCCAGAAGGGTTTGGTAAATAGTCATTTTGTATTTCTGTAGACATCGGCAGTATTAGTTGGAATCCAGTATTCATGTATTGGATCTCAAAACCAATTTAACGGACACATGCAGAATATCCTTTCGATATCCTTATTACGTGAAGAATGTAAGTTACGTCCCAGGTTTCTTCAGTTAATATCAGTTTCTGGCATTTCCGTAGAATCGAGGATGAGAAATGCCCTTATAGTCTCTGATTTGATATTTGATAACATTGAGTCATGAGAAAACATGTGATATACTTTCAAACTAATACACTAAATTTTACAGTATGGGTGTTTGCTAGATCTTTTACATTAGTAAGTAAGAACCAAACTGTCAGTCTAAAACGAACGATCCAAGAACAATGGCAACATCGGAAAACCAAAGAAACAGAAATACAATGATCAGGTCCCAGAAAGGTAAAATGAAGACGGACACAAACAAAAATGAACAACACGAACTCAATGAAAACCATTGGTGAGATCAGGTGCACCGGTAGAGTAAGCATCTCCTGCTTTTTATTAGACACTCGTCATGCTGAACATGTCATCTCCGGTAGTAAAGTCAAATCTGATGGAAGATACAAACTTAGTGGCAAAGAGAAAGATCTGTTGTTATCTGGGAAACAGATACCCCATAGCGGTCAACAAGATCGTTATGTCGACCGTAAAACCTGTCTAGTGATGCATAACGTTATGGGTAAAATAGCCTTTTTTAGGTAGCATATTTGTAAAAAACCGAAATCTAACAATGCAGTCACTGTTTCGACCACATGCCCTTCAGTAGCGAGTGAGTTGGTAGATGTATATGCCGGTGCTTTTGGAATGTTGCTATACAGAAAAGGGAAGTTGACTATAGAAAAAGTGAAGTTATTTATCGCATTTGTCATACAGCCGAGTTTGAATTGTACCTCTGTTCTGAATTTAAAGCTGAATGTCAAGGAACAAGGCTGATGTGGATGCATCTGCAGTATCCTTAATTTGTCAACGTATATTTGTTCCGCATAACAAAAGTTCCTTTGGAACAAATATTATAAACATTGGCATAATATTTCTTCCTTAAGGAACAATTGTTATATAACATTTATTCCGTATGGTATTTGTTCCTCTGGAACAAATATACTATAATACTTTATCCTTTGGAACAAATATTATGAAGGAACAAATAGCACATGACAAATTTAGAGCTCTTGGTTGGCAATCCTTTCAAATAGTACATCTGATGTTCCCTCTTTCCAAACGAATTTGTTGTCGTAGAATGTAGCAGATAACGTTAACATAGAACCCTATGAGTAAAATATTAAAAATACTCGCTGTCTGGAACTAGTTGCTCAGTTGGAACAAGATTTTAGTGAAATGGTCATTTGTAGTAGTTTTATTTTAGAATAATAAGTAGAATAAGAAGAATATAGTTTCATATGTGATAATCTGTCTTGGATTCCTCAGCTGAATTTAGGTTTTTCTATTTAGATCCTATTTATTATGTGTGTGTATCAGCTTTCTCGCGTATTTCGGATTATGGACTTCGAAATGTTTTGATTTGATCTGCACTGAATAGACATAAGTTGTCGAAATATGCATAAGGAAAAAATTAATTAACAGTAACTTCGGTATTTTGTTATTTGTTTTGTTTTGACTGAATTAGTGTGGAAAAGATAACAGGAAACACCTACAATTACAATCACATGCCACAATCCATCAGGGAATCGCACAAGAAAAACAATAAAAAAGTCAAAAGACAAATGATGGCAACGATAGGAATTTGAGATCAACCTTATTTCAATGATTAGATTAACTGCATTCAATTGGCCTGTAAGGCATCGAAAATAACCACCATAGCAAAACTTTGATCATAATGCTTGCTTAGTTCTGTCAACTTAAATAAATAGGATCAATGACAAGCTTTTTGAAGCTTCTAGTATAAAATGACCAAATCCTCTTTTCACAAAACAAGATTAATGCTGATATCTTTTTCCTTTTTATATGTTCGAGTCGGCATTTTTATAAAGATACCTTATATACTTAAGAGTAAAGGCGAACATACAAAACAAAAACAGAATTATTTTTTCGGCAAATATATCAAATTGGGAATATATGTATTGTTCTAATCATCGATAAAAAAGTTTTTCCTATCAAGTAATGGTTCTAAAAGTCATTGTGCGATTATTTTATCAGTTCACTTCAAGTTGAAAATATGGACGGTATTTTTGTCTGGAAGCTAACCGTAAGACTTATTGGAATTTATTGAATTTTGCCGGTCATAATATTTGAAAATTTACACTGGAATGATCCATTATCACATTTGCACCTTGGCTTCCTTAATTTATACTAGAATAAAATGTCGGCGCAATCAAACAGATGAGGTGATCGGACAAAACAGACCATTTTTATTGTTTTATTAAAGAAAAACAAATCGTTCATAGATAAAAAGCTACAGCGAACGAATCGTTTTTTTTTATGCAAAATATATTTTTTATATTCAAATAACAGTGCCATGTCAAATGATTAAAAGAAGACTATTTGAATTTTTTTTTACAAAATTATTAAAAGTTACTTCCCTTAATAAAACAAAACTTCAACATGATGTCTATCTCTGCTATGTCGTTACAAATATTTTTCTAGTGCGCATATTTAATCTTCCCAA
>MJUU01053787.1:84990-100946 GCA_002080025.1 Modiolus philippinarum | reverse complement strand
TTTTTGGTCTTCCACAGGATTGATTTTTTTCTGAACAACAAATTTTGACAATTTTAACGCTTTGATTCAAAATACAAAATCTATGAAGACGCTTAGCAAATGCAATTCTACAGTCCTAAAACAATTGTATCAGGCACCTACTAATCGATATTAGGAATGCGTTTGACTTTGATTTACAGCCAGAATTTGAAACAAATATAAAAACGGGCTTCGTCATAGCGTTCGTGGTCTACCTGTATTGGGTTTCATTCGTATCTTAATTATACTATAGGGAAACGGGATAGTGAATGGTGAGTTTTGGGTACCCATAATCCGGTTTAGCACTACCGCTTGCTTTTTTTGGGGAGGGGGGGGAGAAACCCGAAAAATGCAGTTGTTATATGCCACTCATAACGAACACTCCTTTAAGGAATGAATGCATTTACTGTGAAAAAGCGTCTGTCTGAATTTGTTTGTCGTTATGAATAGTGGACATAATGTGATCTGAAAGCGTGACACTGTCCCTAGTTAAGCACAAGATACCCTTACGAATAAGTATTTTTTTTATTTCGCGAGACTAGGTTTAATACCAAGCATATACGATACCTACAGAAGATAAAACGACTGTATACCCGAACCTCATTTGAAGGGCAGATGATTTTTTTGTTTTTGTTTTTTGTTTTTTTGGTGTTGTTTTATTGCTTCGTTTTTTTCAAGTAGTCTACCAATACGACAAGCAAAAACTATAATTTGACACAAACAACGTCGTATTGAGAGTAAAATGCACACAAACTAAGTCATAAAAGCTTAATTTGACGTACCGTTGGTAAAACAGCTTCGGATTTATATCCAATGATACCTACGAGAATCAACTAATTATTTAAACAACGGCAGTAGAATACCGAAGGAACAAAGCACAAGATTACACAAATCAAAGTCCAGAGACAAGGCAAAAGCAAGAACACCAGAAAGTAACAACGACTGAACATATCCCCGACTCAGCAGTTTTTGTGACAGTGCATTGCTCTTTCCACAAAGTCACTGTATGTACTGCACGCTCTACAGTAACGAATTAATTGTGAAATATATACTCCATATGCTGGGGATGTAGGTATATTGATACAGAGAAAGGGAAAGTTCACAATTGGAAAATCATATGAAATGATTTAATGAGACCCTACGAAATGTTTAAAATACTTCGTCTGTAGCTTCTTGGAAAATTGGGAGCGAATGGTAGATGTATTTTATATTAAAACAGTTGTGAATATCAAAAGATATCACAAGCAGAGTAAATACAACATGTAGTCCTAACATAGGGCGAGGTTGGGGAATTGTATACCTTTTTTTTCTTTGAAAAATGCTCTGTCAATTTGGACAATTCTTTCGACGACTTGTCCTTTTTTGGATATGTCTGATGAACCGACATGGCTATTTGGATTAGACTATGCAAACATTCGCAATAGCCTTATTTATTTAAGGTGGATGATACAGGTTCACATGAGTATATATATATTTTGTCTTAAATTAATACGTTTTTTAGTCTTTGTATTAAAGTAATGTTGGACCTCTTGTTTGAGACCGATCTTTGAAAGTTTACTATCTTAATGCCGGGCTCCTATTATTACATGAATCAAACTTTTAACGACATTTATTACTCCCAAAACATTTTAATGTAAGTTTAAATGCATTATGTGGTCATTATCACTGTATTTATTTTACCCTCACTGATTTACTGGAGTAATTGCAGGATCATCTTATCTTGCGACGGCACCGAACCAGCCTTTGAGGTACAGTAGTGGCCCAGGTCTCTTTTCCTTCGGCCCTTCTTCTTACCGCGCCCTGAAAAAGAAAAAGCTAACAAGATTAGTACAAAGGCAATGATAGAAAATCGAATCGAAAGAATAAAAAGTAAAGCAAACTACTAAACTCTGAGGTGTATTCCGAAGGGGCTACCTTAAAATTGACAAAACGGACAAACTTTCAATAATGACAACAAATTTAAAGTGCTGAAAACAACTGCTTAGTAGAGACATTTCCGAAGAAGATAGCAGGAAATTAGAAAACTTTCATCTGTATGGGAATGTGCTGGGCATGTAAAATTTGTTCCCTGAGCTGCATCAAAAGTAGTAATACTGTTGCCTTCTTTTTCCTGGTGGTCATATTATCACAGAATTGTGGGAAATGAATTTTGATGAATCGTTATTGAGCTTTGAGAGTTACATTTTTTTCGCATCGTAGAGCTGCTCAAGACGGACCTAGGAATATTCTCCGATGATACTCGTTTCTTCTGTTCAATTTTGGCCGTTCTATGACACATGTGGAAAGCAACATAGTTCTAAAATTTATGGGCCCTTCACTTAGTGCATTATATATTAGAGTTCTAGATTTTGAAAGTGAAGGCAGAACGAGTCTTACAGATTCTATAAAAAGACCACTATCGAATCTTGATGGTTTATACATCTAGACTTCGTTATCGATCATATCTACAGAGATGGCCATGTAATGAATGAACTTTGTTCTAGTCATGCGGTCTTCAGATATCTAAGTCGCGTCAAACTTGATAAAATATAATTTTAGATATAATGTTATCTAAACGAAGAGTTCAGCTGCCAATTTTTGTTTACAGGGGCGTTCTCTAAGCTGTCTTAGGAATAAAACGTGCCCTTAGACCTTCTCCAGACACATCAATGTCCAAAGTCATATTCTCGAAGCGCTAGTTCTTTCTGTAATTTTGCATTTTTAATCTCAATTTAAGGACACTTAGGATTCGTGAAAGTGGTCATGAGTTAATACGCACGCATCAGTAAAACAGGTATATTTAAAGAATTGACTTTTAACTTTGGACTTTATGTTTCACGATAACATGACACTAAAAACTCAATTTTCATTTGAAAACATTTTGTAAATTTCAATGACATTTTGGCATTAATTTACTGATACATTTGAATTTGCATTTGATAATAAGCCTGTAAGTAGATAACATTGGTTAAACATTTTACTAAAACGTGGCATAACGACTGAGATATTACACTTGATATATATTCCAAGAAGATTGTAGTTGGATACTTTCGTGAACAACTACTACGATTAAGTAATTGAGAATAGAATCAGAAGTAGATTATGTAACAACAACTACGATTAAGTAATTGTGAATAGAATCAGAAGTAGATTATGTAACAACAACTACGATTAAGTAATTGAGAATAGAATCAGAAGTAGATATGTAACAACAAGTACAATTAAGTAATTGAGAATAGAATCAGAAGTAGATTATGTAACAACAACTACGATTAAGCAATTGAGAATAGAATCAGAAGTAGAATATGTTACAACAACTACGATTAAGTAATTGAGAATAGAATCAAAAGTAGATTAAAAATTGAGAATAGAATCAGAAGTAGATTATATTGGTAATTGCTTATAGGAACATTAAAGCAAAATATGAAAAATAGGCATTTTTCCGTTTGTTTCAACTACAAATGTATACAGTTCTGTCGTATAAGTGCTTTCTGCAAGTACATGTACTTTAATAAAATGACTAGAATGACTAGCAAAAGTTCTAAACGAAGATCATCTCATATTCATTATTAATATGAACAGTTTTGTTAATGACCTTTTTGTATATCTGATATTCTGTTCCGTTGTTTCAGTAGAAATGTTATCGACATCAGCCTGTCGTCAGTGATACTGTCTTCGTTTTATTTGAAATAGCCTTGTTACAAAAAAATAGCCTTGTTACAAAAATGTCTGAAATGTAATAATTTTAAATGAATTACTCTTTGAAACAGTAGTAATAAGCTACTTTGTAGAAGGATAAAAGGCCCTTACCTTTTAAAGAGGGGACGATGAGGGAAACCCACTGTAAAAGATATCATTAACCATCTTAAGTGTATTTGCCTAAATGCGTTTAAAACCGCCTAATGAATATGATTTACAAATTATGTCAACATGACCTACATTATGCCAAAATGAATTTGTCCGTACTGGCCTTGTCCAATATAAGTTTTTTCAAGGCCTCTTGGGTTATCTTTTGTTTATATAAAAAAATGTAAAGTAATTAAGTAATTTGTATATCTGTCATGTTCATGCTGTTGAATGTTAGTCATGTCTACTCAACTTGCATTTTCAAGAACTGAATATTAAAAATTATCCCAGGTCAAATCTGTTTTCATATAGCAGGATTATTCGACTTTTTATATTATGTGTGAAGTAGACCATATACGAGTTCTTGTATTCAGATTCACATGTTGAAGTTTGTCCTCCCTACGTTCATATACGTCAAAGACATGTCCCCCCATATGTGACCAACTTCATGACGTTTAAGGTTAATGAGGACACCATACTCAGAAAAAAATTACCATTTAAATTTCTTTGTTTTTGTATATGTTGTAGTACTATAGTGGTTGGTTGTTGCACGAAATTTTCAGACCCCCTTACCAGGACTTTTCTTGAGATGAATAGGGCAAGAGTTACCTGCCCTCTTGGTGTTCATGGGCATTAAAACGATTATCAGGGCAGACTGTAATGTGCATGTTGTTAGTAGAGGAAAAATAACCATCAATGTTACGAGCTGTGGTTATTGAATATGTGATAACATAAAAAATACTTCGATCTTGCCACCTCGAAGCTTCAAATCTACCACAATACACCCTTAACTTGCATTTTTTACGCCTTTGTGGTCCTTGTTTGACCATATACATCGGGGCATTTCACATCCAAACTTCTATGGAAATATCATTTACAAAGCGCATAAATTCAAAAATTGCCCTTCCAAACTTATTAATCCGCTGAACAAACTTATTCATAAAGGATATAAATACAGCATTGTTGTTAAATCTTTACTTCTGGTTTTTGTTGGCAAAAATATTAATCATCTCCTAAATGCTTTACACCATAACTAAATTTAAACAATTTTTCATATTGGCAGTATTTGGCATTACACAATATCATGTTCTTATTTCATAATTGATGATGTTGTTATACCAAATCTATTTAGAAGTATTTCAATTGAAATTTCATATGTAAGAAGGCTTGATATCATAGTCAACGGAAAGTATGTCCTTAGCTAGCTGTCAGTAACTGCGAGCATTTGTCCGGACAGTACCTGTGTGTATTGTCTTCATGTTTTATGTACTTCATTGTAAGGGTACTCGTCTTGATAAGTTGTACTTTTTTCTAGTGTGATTTTTACTGTGAGTCTTTTTGTGTATTTATTTTTAGTCATTCACCACACATAGGGGGAGGGTTTGAATCCAAGAAAACGAGTTTAACCCCACCGCAATTTTTGCGCATGTCCCCAGTCAGGAATATGTTGGTCATCGGCTTGTCCTTGTCTTCTTATAAAAATTTAGTTTCTTGATATTTGGGTTAATGGATGTGGTTTGTTTCCGTTGATTTATTTACTTTTTTACCTTTTCGGGGCCATTTAGGGCTTACTATATAGTGTGAGGTTCCTGATTGTGTTGAAGACCATATGGTGACCCCTAGATGTTATGTTTTGGGTCGTTTTAACCTGGATATGGGATGTTGTCTCCTTGACATTTACCCAAATTCCTTTCTTTTTCATATATATCATGCAATGAAAAAAAATGTTTCATTTAAAAATTTGATTTTTTTCATCGAATATATTATTTGAAATCACAACAATAATATATTAAAAAATCAGTATAGCAAACCAGGATTTTAAGAGACCTACGAGCATTCAAAGTTGACAACATTGCGCTCCTCCCCTGAAAAATTTTGCCGTCACAAGTACAAAAACCGGAAGTGATGTCACCGGCTGTGCCAGTAGCACCAACATAAAACTACTATAGTCATATGACCGTATACTGTCTTCAATAAACTAGAACATGCCAAACCGGAAGTGGGTACTTTCTTCCCTAATGTTAAACATTAATGTAAAACACTTTGTCATTTACAGAATATAATTTTACGATATATTGTATGATTCTTCGACACGTGACCCCGCAGTAGTCCTGTAGAGAGATAAAGGAGCGGATTTCCTGTAGACCACTATTTTGACCGGGAATGACCAAATATGCTGTATATAGATATATTTTGGATACCGATGACTTCATGAGGGAGTTGATATTTCTCATTTTTTCTAGTTCCAAACTTCTTGAGGGTGATCTTTATAAATCAGATGTGAACAATGGCTTGTTCTGGGGAGTATTTGTATCACGTCTGCATTAATTTTTTGGGAGAGGAGATAGCTTTTGCTGTTCTAGGGCGAGTTCCCTCTGACTACAAATTTCGAGTTTTATTCTATCATTATTTCCCATTTTCATATTCCTTTGTGTGCATTATTTACTTTTCACAACTATCTCTGTATTTTATTTAATTTTATAATTATTTCCCCCTTTTTATCATTAATTTCCTTTTTCTCATCTTATTGCAATTTTATCTCCCTTTTTCATGCCAATCGGAGCAATTTGAATTTTTCCCCCCCGCCTTTTTTCTGTTTCCATGGCAACGGTCGCCATTTTGGTATTTTTTAGGGCAAAAACTCGTTTCTACACAAGCTAGACGTTTAGATTTTATCTGCACTGATGAGACATAAGTTGTCGAAATGCGCATATGCAGGAAGTAAATTCGCAGTGACTTCGGTATTTAGTTATTCTACACAAGCTAGGTAACATTCCTGTCAAATTTCATTCAATTTGGAGCAATTTTAGATTATCCCGCCATTCTCTGTTCCCATAGCAACGGTCGCCATTTTGATAATTGAAAACACCAAAAACTCGTTTCTACACTCGCTAAGTAACCATTTCGTCAATTTTCATTCCATTCTGAGAATTTTTTATTTTTTCCCGCCATTTTTCTTGTTTTATCACGTGATAGCTGTCCTCATTCACCTTAAGGCTCCATGACGTAAAGTTTTCTATACTGTTACGTATTAATAAGTAGTCTGGAAAATTCTGATACCATAGGTTAGATATGGTCTATTCTATGCTGACCCGGAAACCGATTTTATTACGAAATTTGCAATATCTGAATTTGTAAATTTGCAGAAAACTATCGATAATGTCTCTCCAGCATAGCTCTGTCCTTAGCTGATGTTTGCTTTTCATTTAGATCAAATTTTATTCGTTTTCTATCAGATTTTTCAAATGTTTGATTAATGATCTTTCAAATATTTGATTGGATCTGCACTTATAAGATATAAGTTGTCGAAATGGCCATATGCAGAAACTAAATTTACAGTAACGTCGGCATTTTGTTATTTTGTAAATATTGTCACTTTGATTGAAAAACAGCAAAATACACTTCGAAGACAAAATTGAAAAATATGTCTGTATAAAAACTTCACATATTTCAAGACTACTTGTCCCTTCTAAATTTACTCATGATAACTAGTTTCTTGTTGAGATTGATTGAATATCGTTTAACGTCTACTCAGCAATATTTCAGCTATATCAAGACGAGAACAAGTTTGATATTAAATAATCACTTTGAGGTATGGAAAGGGCCATGGGACGGGAAATTCTGACTGCCACTGGAAAAGTAGGGTGAAATCAAAAAGGGCGGGAAATTTAGCCTTGTAGCCGATCACCTATGGACCACTCAAAAAAGAGCTTGCTACAAGGGTTCTTTAAATTGCAGGAAGCGTGGCATTTCTTCCAACACGTAGACCTGAGTTTACATCCCATCCGAAAGATGGGTTGTGTAATTATTAATCCCGCACAACCACGGAATGGGTCCTATTTTATATCCCGGGGTTCCCTCGGGGTCAACCCCGTTAAGGAGGGCTCATATCCCGCAAGCCGAAGATACTAGTAAACAATGAAATGATATGCAGTCAATATATATGAAACAAGGTTTCTACAAATATAATAGCTTTTTATCCATATCCCTTCATTGCTTATTTTAATTTTTTCTAATAGTTCTCAACCATTTTTATTTTATCAATTTCTAAATAAATCTTAAGTAGGTTATAGATTGCTTTAAAATGGTTTGATATTGTAATAAAACACACATCTTTTACAAACTTCTAACTAATCAGTATACCCAAAAACCTTGGGCAAACTTTGTCCTTTTCAGATAGAAATAATGATCATCATTTAGATGTTTTAATGTTATTAATTTTCAATAACTGCCGTTTGTATTTGTAGAATGTAACAGGAAGTAATTAAAGAAGGTATGTAAGCAAAGGAAATCGCCGTTGTCTCTGTGCATTATAGGCCGGATAGTTTTGAGCTTGTACATCTGTCTTATTATTTATTACTAATTTTATATCAATTTATACAAATGCTTTCTGTTCTCACTCTATTTTTTTCCTTTCTCACTTTTCCCTGTACCTTTTCCATCACTTTTATCTTTTATTAATGGAAATAAGTTGTGTATATTGATTCCGAAACTCAGCTATGATTACAGCAAATCACGCTCTCAAAGAATCCGCTACTCTCTTTCTCTCTCTCTCTCTCTATTTTTTTTTTATAGAGTACTTTATTTTGAGCGTTGTATCTTTGGTGTTCGTTTGTTGAGTGTGGATAGTGTTTTTGCCTTCGTCTGCTTATGTTCACTTTTTTGCCTTGTTCCTGGCTTTTGAATTATTTATTATTTTGCTTTGTTCCTTTAGTATTTTACCGCCGTTGTTGTTTTCTATTGGTTTGGTGTTTATTATTAGTTCCTGGGGGAAATGCAAACGCAGTCATTCGGTACTCAGACACTTGAAAATCATCATTTAAAGCAATATAATTCAGCAATAGAGAGAATAGACATTTAATATATTTTAAAGAAAAACGATGCTTATACGCCAAGTCAAGAAAATAAAAAATAAAAAAAACAATTGAGAATAAATTATCAGGTATTATCAGATATTAGGATCCAAATTAGCTTTTCAGCACATGCTAGACATTGCAACTATTTGAGAGATAACAAAACCAAATATACTTCTTTTCGGGTTATTGAGAACAAATTACCAGCTAAACTCAGAATTGGAATTCATATTGGCTTCAGAGCACTTGTAAATACTAAACATGGCAATCTTTGATATATAAAAATCAAATTGTACTTTTAGGCAGATAGTACCCTCTGAGGGTGACAGATGATGACAAAAGACAAACATAAATAAGGATATGAACTCAGGATACCTAGGCTTGGAACCGGCATCTAGCAAAAGCCAGCGGTTGGGTTAACCCGGTTAATGGGTACCCAAACCTCCTTTTTCTTATTCCCTTTCCCTATAGTGTTATAGCTATACGAATATTTACAAATACAGGTAAGACTACTTACTCTAAGACCACTATCTTAAAGAAAAAAAGGAATCAAACAAAACGTAATTTAGAAAGATGGTTGAGATCCCCGGTAAACTGTCGCCTAGTCTGCTTGATAATCAAATCAAAACTTATCGAGGGGTTTTGTAGGAATTCATCATGGATTTCAGTTGACATCGACAGTATGAGTAATAGGACAGTATACGTATAAATTCTTCTTGTCATTGGATCCCAAAGCTAATTTTGTTAATTCCAGTCTACATCCACTAATACGAAAAAATGTAAGATACGTCAAAGTTTTTCTGGATTTTTTTTTCTCAGTTTCTTGCATTTTTAACAACATTTCCATAAAGACAAGGATGGAAAATGTAATAGTAAGCTGTTTGCAAGTCATTCCATATTTAGATATCAAATGTTCATATAAAACTTCTTAAAAGTATTAAATAATTTATAAATTTATATTCTTGTTGTAAAAGTTTAGATATGATAAAAAAGGTTACATTCATAAATCGTCAAGAGTAAAACAAACGCATGCGCATCGTACCAGTTGAGATATATACCCCTACATATATATCTGTTGTTTTTTTTCTACATCTAAATTAATAGAGCAAACAACTTCGAGTAGGCCACAAAACGACATCGGTTTTCGTTACCGTCGAGCATGTAGTTTATACAGTGATTTTTTGAATAGAGCAAAAACACTGTCCCAAAAGCTGCATAGTCAAGGATATGTTAAGCATTTGTTACTTTCATCCCACCAGAAATTCTATGGCCGTCACCATGACATCATTGACAAACATGACGTGTCTGTGTCCCAAATGAAAACGGACATTTTCAGCTAGATTTCACGCTTCACGGATTTGACATAACCGGATTTGAGTCAACCCTGGATTGACTCACTGATAGTGTGACGGATGCTGCTAGCGGAGAAGGACATACTTACCCATCCGGAGCACCTGATGTCACTCCCGGTTTTCATGGGAGTTCATACTATGAGTGCCTTAGTCATAAGTTCTAAATGTTATCTTTTTATTTCCGTGCATTAAGACCTAATACACTTAAAAAAATAAGACACTAAAATCTGTGTTAGACCTAGCCTTCGCCATTAAAGTTATAGGCTCTCAAGAGCATGTATAGCTCACCTGTTCCAAGGCTGACATAGACAGTCAAAACAGTCATAATGTTAAAGCGTCTCATTTCCAAGTATGTTAATAGAACTCGAAGTAATATGGCAAAATGTGGTAGATGAGAATGCAATTCCATAGCGTTTTATGTTTAACTGTTTTCCTCGATGCCAAGCATTTTAGCACTAATTTTTTAGGGGATCACCAAAGGACTAGTGTGGCTAAATGTTCAAGCCAGTTCAGATGAAAAGATCTTTAAATCCATTTCCCATTGAGTTTTATGTAAACTATGTTTCCCGGTGGTGGCCATCTTGGATCTAATGCGGTCTTGTCGGACTTTTTTGTTAAGAGGACATACTTATTACAGTTGTAACCAAGTCGGATTCTAATTGGCCAGGTTATTTCAGAAATAAGTTTTCCCAAAGAGTCCAATGTTCGCCGCTGGTGGTCATTTTGGATGAGACATGGGAACGTCAGACAACTTCAATCATGAGATTAAAATGTCCTTGGTAAGCTGTATATTTCTGAAACTAAAATTTAACCTTTATCTCATATCATTTTTGAAATACAAGTATAAGACAAAATGTCTAAAAATACGAAAACTTGACCAAGGGCAATAAATCCTAGATTGGTATTCAGATTTTCCTTAAAATTTCTGGATGGATAGGTCGTGATATGCTGAACAGTTTCGAATTTAAAGTTGACCTCTATCTATTAAACTTTTTTATGAAAAATAATACAAAAAAAATAATAAAATAAAATTTTACTGAAAAAGGGTTTTAGCTCCGAAATGGGATATAAGATTTTCTTCGAAATTGCACATTGGGTAGATCTTGTCACGATAATCACTTATATCCATGAAAATTTTATGCAGCCAGATCGAGGATCGGGCATATTGTTTTTGTACTGTCTGTCTGTCTGTTTGTGTGTCTGTCTGTCCGTGCGTCCGACACTTTAACCTTGGCTTTACTTTTTGAAGTATTTAAGAAAGACTTATCATTCTTGGCAAGTATATAGATCTAGTCAAGAGGAACATAAAAATGTCCCAAAAAATCAGATCAGATCATAGGTCAAGGTCACAGATGTCAAAATTTAGTCTTAGATTCAACTATCATATTACTAATACAAGTGATCCTTGGGGCATATGCAGTGTTTCACAAACACATCTTGTTTATATATATAACCATTTTTAGTTAATAGGCAAAAACAGTGATTTACCCCAATGTGCTATTTTTAGTAACGGAAGTCATGTCGTTTGGTCCTCAGACTAATCGAACTTTTGATTTTTAATTTTAATTCCCAGGTAATGATTGGTGCCAAATTTGGTTAACATTGGTTTAGTGGTTTTTGAATGCTGACCCATTGTGTTAAAATATGTTCTCTGATCGTGGCCATCTTGGATCTGATGTGGACAGTTCTGATCATTTAGGGTTACAATTGGCTTGGTAGTTTGAGAGATCTTTGAATGTGTTTTCCCATATGGACCAATGTTTAGCGAAAACCCCCCGTTTTGAGCAATCTTGGATGAGGTGCGGACAATTTCCATCATGAAGATAAAATGTAGTCATTGACATACTGCATATTTTTGTATACAATTATGAAAATTTAACCTATAACTCCTATATGGGTATTTAGATTTTCTTCAAATTTCCAGTTGGGTAGTTCTTGATATACTGAATATGTTTTTTGCAATTTCAAGTTGACCTCTATCTGTTAGTCTTTTTATAGAAAAAAAATTTAATTTTGAAAATTTTACAGAAAATGGGTAATATTTCCTTAATATGTTGTCAGATTTTCCGCAATATTGCACGGTTAGTAGATCTTGTCACGCTGATCATTTTTAGCCCATGTCAGAATTTTGATATGTTTTTGAGTTATTTGCCAAAACAGCAATTTACCCCTATGCGCTATTTTTAGTAATGACAGCTGTGTTGTTTGGTCCTCGAACTAATATAATATAATTTTGAATCTTGGTAATAATTCTTTGGTTTAAATTGGCTCAGCTGTTTCAGAGGAGAAGATTTTTGAAAAAAAAATTTCGACGGATGATCGGATGGACGACGGACGGAAAGTGATAACAATAGCTAACCTGGCATTTTAAGCCAGGTGGGCTAAAAGAGAGGATATTTGTTCTGGGGCTGAAACACTTACTTACTGTATTCCAGTAATGAAGAAAGATAGCGAAGGTTTAATAATCTACATATATGTGGATACGGAATAATAAATGGGTAATATGTCCAGGGGCTAATATGTCACATGCAATTGCTGAAAAAAGTTTGAATAAGGTCCTAAACATTTAGATATTACACGATCGCAAAACATTCGAGAGAAAATGAAAGGAACATTTGTGAAAGGGTTTGAAATTACAAAAACGTTAGAGTTTCGACAGATTGAATAATATAATTAATAGTTAAGCAATTCGAAATACTGAGCTATTACTGAAGAAGCTTCTTTTTCCTCGAAGGAATGAAACAAAATATTGTAACCGACATACAGTTTCAAGGAAAAAAGAAATGTGAAATATGATTTCCCTAGTTTCTGTTCAAATTCACACTTCCACATTTTAACATTTTACTTGTGAATTTAGGCATAAACATTTTACTTATGGTTATAGGCAATGTCTCATATCTCCACAGTTAAACTTTCATATGGAGCCCTCTGTAGTAATGGGGTTTAAACTGTGAAAATAGAACTATTTCATTGTGAGAAATTGCCGTAATCAACAGAAAGCAATAATAAACACTATATATAACAAATTTCTCAGATTTATTCAACATCACATTTTTTACCAATATCCCACAAAATCTCCTTTCATGTGGAGCCTTAGCGTCAAGCGAAGTGAGAAACCTTGAAATTATCCCCCCTTTTCTAGTTTTGTTATGGTAATTTGAGTTTACTGATCTTAGTGCCTTCATTAAATTTCCTACCCTTTAGCTTCCAAAAGGTATATGAAGGGGTTTTTATTGCTACGTTGAATGAATTCAATACGTTTGAACCGTATAATGATATAGTTATGAATAAAGTTACTCTCATTTTATTGAATTACTTGATTGACGTTGACATTGGTATTCCCTCTTGACAAAGTGGACTTTATTAAGCAAAAAATCTCTGCGTTTTATATGTGACAATGCTTTTCTGCCCATTTTAATTACGAATATGTTGACTATTGTACTTAAAGAAAACTAGATATGTACATTTGAAGTAGAGTTGTAAATAATGAATAAATCGTTAGCCCTTGATGAAATTGATGAAAAAAAGATTACAAGTTTTACCTTGATATGTAAAAGACAACTATTCAAAAACATACCAAATTTAACTAATTTTTATCTCTTGCTTATCTGTCGTCAGGTCTATTTTTAGTCCCCTACCGGCTTCGCCGAAGGGGACTTTAGGTTTGCACTCAGTCAGTCCGTTAGTCCGTTCAGTCCCCTACTGGCTTCGCCGAAGGGGACTTTAGGTTTACACTCCGTCAGTCAGTCCGTCAGTATATTTATCTAATATTTGGCATTTAGGTCTACCACCATAAGTTACAGATCAAGTGAGTTTGGTTCCGGTCCATTGATTTTGGACGGAGTTAAGGGCATTGACTTAGAAAATTTTGGTAAAATATAGGTTCTCAGGGCTTTTTTCTAAACCGTTCCAGATATGAAGCTAATATTTACTATGTGAGTCTACCACTATGAGTTACAGATCAAGTACGAGTTTGGTTCCGGTTCATTGATTTTGGGCGGAGTTATGGGCCTTTGACTTGGAAAAATTTTGGAAAAATATATGTTTTCCGAACTTTTTTCTAAACCTTTCCAGATATGAAGCTTATATTTGCTATGTGAGTCTACCACTATGAATTTACAGATCAAGCTCGAGTTTGGTTCCGGTCCATTGATTTTTGTCGGAGTTATGGGCATTTCACTTAGAAAATTTTGGCAAAATATAGGTTTTCCGGGCTTTTTTTCTAAACCGTTCCAGATATGAAGCTAATATGAAAAAGAAGGAAATGGGGTAAATGTCCAGGAGACAACATCCCATATCCAGGTTAAAACGACCAAAACAAAACATCTAGGGTCACCGAACGGTCTTTAACACGGTAAGGAACCTCACACCATATAGCAAGCCTTAAATGGCCCCGAAAAGTTAAAAAAGTGAATAAATCAATGGAAACAAACCACATCAAATAACCCAAATATCAAGAAACTAAAATTTTATAAGAAGGCAAGGAAAAGCCAATTACCAACATATTCCTGACTTGGGACAGGCGGAGTTATGGACCTTAGACTAAGAAAATTTTGGTAAAATATAGGTTTTCCTTACTTTTTTCTCAACCGTTTCAGATATTTAGCTGATATTTGCATTTTTAGTCAACCATTATGGGTTACAGACTAGGTTGAGTATGGGTTGGGTCCATTGATTTTTTACGGAATTATGGGCCTTGGGCTTTGAAAACTTTTCTTCTTTAACTTTTTTTGCTGGTATAACAAGCTATTCTACGGTTAGGGGACTTCTGTATGGCCTTACAATACGATCCACACTTGTTCAATTTGTTCTGTGTTTTTTTTTCAGCAATGGAAAACCAGCTTTGAACTAAAGAAGTCTTATGTAGTCCGTAAGTAAATATAAAAACTTAAAACAATGAAAATCAAACAACGTAAGTCTTAGAAAAATAGAAGGGAAAGTATCCTTTGCTCATAGAGTGCAACGAAGATTCGGATCAAATGTTTGCTTGACAAACATGTCTGATTACTGAGAAGCAAAATGTATCGCTTGATTTTTACAAAAAACAAAGATAAAAAAACTGGCCCAATACTTCAGTTTTAGCTTCCGTTATACAGATGATATTTTGTCACTAAACAACCCTAGTAGCTTTGGTGATTTTTTCATCTGATATATACAAAAAGAGCTCGAAATTAAGGATGCTACGGATTCTTCTACATCGGCCTTATTCCTTGACCTTCATCTTGAAATTGACAACAGAGGTAGAATTCAAACTAAGTTGCAAGATAAACACAATGACTTCACTTCTCCAATAATCAACTTCCTTTTCTTTGAAGCAACATCTCAACAGCCCCGGCATACGGATTCTACATCTCCCAACTCATTCGCTATTCAAGGGCATTTGGTCGATACAGTGACTTCTGTATGGCCTTACAATACGGTCCACACTTGTTCAATTTGTTCTGTGTTTTTTTTCAGCAATGGAAAACAAGCTTTGAACTAAAGAAGTCTTATGTAGTCCGTAAGTAAATATAAAAACTTAAAACAATGAAAATCAAACAGCGTAAGTCTTAGAAAAATAGAAGGGAAAGTATCCATTGCTCATAGAGTGCAACGAAAATTCGGATCAAATGTTTGCTTGACAAACATGTCTGATTACTGAGAAGCGAAATGTATCGCATGATTTTTACAAAAAAACAAAGATAAAAAAACTGGCCCAATACTTCAGTTTTAGCTTCCGTTATACAGATGATATTTTGTCACTAAACAACCCTAGTAGCTTTGGTGATTTTTTCATCTGATATATACAAAAAGAGCTCGAAATTAAGGATGCTACGGATTCTTCTACATCGGCCTTATTCCTTGACCTTCATCTTGAAATTGACAACAGAGGTAGAATTCAAACTAAGTTGCAAGATAAACACAATGA